>CAJNDS010000713.1:580663-775307 GCA_905221605.1 Symbiodinium natans | reverse complement strand
GAGAAGGACATGCTCAATCAAGAGGTAGTGGATGAGCTCGTGAGTGATGAGGTAGAAGGGTCGCGAATGGATGTTTATATGACATATCATATAGGGTTTAGGGTCTTCTGCAAACTGTGCTCATCACGCTCCGATGCTCTACAATTCACACTCTGATGCTCCGCAGTTTATGCTCACCCAATTCTGCTCATCACGCTCAGATGCTCTGCAAGTCATGCTCCGATGCTTCACAACTCATGCTCACACAAGCTTGCTCACCACGTTCAGAAGCTCGACAATTCATGCTCTGATGCCCCACAGTTGATGCTCGCACAATTCTGCTCATCACGCTCAGATGCTCTGCAAGTCATGCTCTGATGCTACACACTTCATGCTCCCGCAACTCTGCTCATCGCGCTCCGATGCTCCACAGTGCATGCTCATATGCTCTAACACTCATGTTCCGAACCTTCTCCATGCTCTCGTCCATGTTCATGCTCGTTCGCTGGACATGCTCCGACAACATGCTCAGAAGACATGCTCATGCATCACATTCCGCTCAAGCTTGATGGGCTCGAGGTCTTCTGGGGTTTGGGGTATGTCATGCTCACGGCACCAAGAATTCACCCATGCTCAAATACCAAATGTCCAAAATGAAAATCTCGTTCTTGAAGGACTGGTTGAAGCAACAGCGATGATGCACCATGCACAGCTTGCGTTACAGGATGTCTAAGACAATCACGCAGGTACACAGTTGGACGTCTCCAACTGCTTCACCACGAACCATGGGCGTCTTTGTTAGCAGGAGACCCATGGCCGTGCTCCTGCCCCCTGCTGAATATCATGTGCAAAAACTTGTTAGATCGCAAATTCGTGCTTCTTTTCGCTCTCGTATGCAGTGCTTGTTGACGTTCCCGCATGTACAGCGGTGTGCCACACACACCCCTTTCGGGGCGACAAATGGATTGAGAGCATGGAATTCACACGTAGAGGTAGTCCAAGTCCACGAACTTTTCAGCTCTTTGTTTGGCTTGTTTGTGCGGTGCCGTGATCAGGTGGATTTCCCATTGTCGCACTGTTCTGGAAGCAATCCTGCAAATTGGACAGGCGAGATATCTGTCCTCCTTTGGGTGGCATTTCATCTTCTTGACCTTCCCGTACTTGTGATGCTTCCGATGTCGATTGGGATTTGGACACGATCTGCTTCTGGGTGTATGGTAATCATCTCGTTTTTGGTACTTCAGGAGCATGTCTTGCACCCGCTTGGTGCTCTCCTCGTGACTCATCACCTTCTCGAAGTCCGCCCTGGTCTGGATGTAGCGGGAGTGGTACATGATCTCGTGGCTGGTCATGGGATCGTGTTGCCGATGTTAAGAAAGCACGGGTAGCAAGGTGATGGGAACAGCTACTCTTTATGCGAAGCAGCTGCACATGACGATCACAAGGCAGCGGATCAAAGAGAATGTTACATCGACTTACGGCTCCAGTCTCTTTCGCTCAACAAATGGTTCGGACACACTAGGATGACATTGCACAGACACTTGACGCTCAGCATTGACGCTTGTTCTGTTGTTCATCTGGTCGTGGAATAACCCTGTGTGAAACTGCGCCGAACACTGATTGTCACACGTTTTGGCACAATTGCACACTCTCTCAAAACTGAAAGATGCTCTGCATGCGTTAAGGCCTGCGTCGGTGGTGCATCTAAGCCGCATGTTCCTACTCAGCGCCCATAAGGTCTGATGTCAGTGGGGGATGGGGTTGAGGATATTACGGTCTGCACGTCGAGCATGGTTTGAACAACATCTCAACCTCTGCCTTCTGGTAGGACTTGACGTCTTGCTCGGCTGAATTGATTATCTTACCGCATCCTTTGCGATGATAGATGGTGCTCTTCTTGGTGACAAACACTACGTTGGGGTCCACTTCGTTGTTGAGGTTTGGGTGAGTGCGAGTGGACATCTTGGGTTTCGGGTCGAGGTCGATGGGTTTGTCGCCATGGCAAAGAGGAGCGAAACCCTTGTAGTCGTGGAAGCGGGTGTTGGATGCCGATGCCGAGCTTGGGGTAGTGGCGCGTGTGGAGTCTGGATTGCCTTCTGTTTTGACCTTCTTGGACGCAGGGGGATCACGTTGCTCTTCAGGCTCTCCGAGGGGTCTGTGGCCGTGTTGGAGCCTTTGAACGTCGTTGCACATGATGGCGTTGGTGATGTGTTGTGCGGCTAGAGCTTTGTCATGGTCCGGTAGCCGGAGGTAGCATGTGGTGATGTCGTTGGGGTCCGATGCGGCCATGATGAGCCATGCCGCCATCACTTCATTGGACGCCATTGCGCTGTGATGAGGTCTGCGTGGTCACTGGGCTGTCTACTTCAGATGGGAAAGCAGTGGTGGGGGCAGGGGAAGGGAAACATATCAAGCACACTGTACAACACAAGTGTCAGCATGAGCTTCTCCGACGTTTCTTTTAGCTGTGTGGTCAGCAGCGGGTCTGAGGTCGGAGGTCGCGGTCATTGTCTTAATGATCGGGATGGGTTGTGACTGGTGCTCCACTGTGTCCGAAGTCCGTCAGCCGCATGTAGTGGTAGTTGAGCAGGTATTCCCTGTTGTCGTTGAGCGCGTGGTGCATGATGTTCTGGATAGTTTGGTTGTGCTGCCGCATCCAATGTATCGTGGCTGTAGCAATGGGTTTGGGTCGCATCAGGATGGCCACCGCATCCTTGTAGTAGTTGATCATCAAGGTCGTGGCGAAGGTGCGATCACATTGGGCTTGTTGTTCCACTATGTCCCTGTGGTCATCTGAGTTGGTGAAGTTGTAGCTCTGTTGGCAGTACGACGCAATGTTCTTGAGGAGGATGTACACTTCGCTGGGTGACATTCTGATGTTGAAATCGACTTCTTGATGTACTTGCCACGTCCAAATCTGGTTGGTGATGGTGGTGTACTTGATGAAGTGCTGGAGATGTCGATGATGTAGAAATCGATGAGCGGCACTGATGATCTTCCACGGTTGTAGAGGGAGGGTCGTAAGGAGCACGCCGTATATCTCGGATATGTCTGTGCCATCCGTCCATTGCGGGTATGTGTCAGGAAACTCAACATGAGATTCGTGGTACATCGGAGGTTCGATGTCGCCGGGGTCCGTGTACGTGTGGAGCATCGCACGTTCCTGTTGTCGGTCAATCGCTAAATGGAATGCGAACAGGTAGAAGTAGTTGAGTTGAGTCTGAATGATGTCGTCCAAAACTTGCGGGTCCACGTGGAACAGATGCTCGGCCGATTCGCCTATGTGAGGATATGGTTGGTCCGGTCGACGGAAGCGGAGCATGCATCGAGCAAGGTGTGCCATGTCCAGCTGGATTCTGTGCTCATCCTCATGGATTGTCCATTGTGGTTCTGGGGTGCACCGTAGGCAATGGTGCATGTATCGAAGGTCGGGTCCTGCATTGTATAGTTTGTGGCATTGACCTTCAAATGCTTTGCACGTCCATCTCAACGCGTTGATTTCATGGAGCGGGAGGACCAGTCCTGTGATTTGAATGTGGTCTTCGCTGTTGATCTGCACGAAGGGCCCGTATGGTCCGGCTGGTGGTACATGTTGAGGAAGCCAGGCCACTGTGGTAGAAGCCGGAACTGTCAGTGCTCTAGCTGGACTCCACCGTAGAAGTTGTAGAGGTTGTGGATGTTGGTGCCGAAGCCTGGCAAGTTGCTCTCTCATGCGGGTTAGCTGGGCGTCACTGAAGTGGGACTCAAACTCGTGTCTTTTCAAGCCGATGTTGATTTCGTAGTGCCAGTACATGTACTCCAGGATCGTTGTGATGGACGTGTCCGGGATCATATTGCTCTGGGCTAGATCAGTGAGTGGTGATACCGAGCTCTGAGCACCGGGGGCGGGTAAGGTGGCTTTGGCTTACTCATGCACTGCGGATGATCTCACACAACTAGCAAACATCTTTTTCATCGGACGAAACTGATGCATTGGTTTAAATAATTGGGTGGGAGTAAATGGGAAAGGTCTGTCCATTGGTATTCATGCGCATCGGGGTGGTTCTGTAGTACGCGTTGGGCTGAAACTGGTAGTGCCAGAACTTGACGATGAAGTGGCAGTGCGTGTCAATCCAGAGCTCACTGAATGGTGGGCCTCCCTCTGTGTCCGCGAACTCCTCCTGCATGTCTTGCGCGAGTTGTTGCAAGTCGAAATCAACGCGGGATCCATTGTCGGTCATCTCCCTGGTGCTGCGAGGGCATATGCCGTGTTGCTCCAGGCGTTTGAGAATGCTGGATACCTCGTCGTAGGTCATGAACTGTGTGTCCCCCTGGATGAACAAGTAGTACCATGTGCGTATGGTGTCGTGGATGTTGAACATACGGATAATGCGAAAATGTCTGGTGGGATCATTTTCACTCGATGGAGGATAACTCTGGCCAGGCTTGCTCATGCGATATGGCCTGGACGTAGTTGAGCATCATCAGGCATTGTATGTGACCAGTCTGGTACTCCTCTGTGACTTGGGGTGTGTGTTGGACATATAATCCCAGCATGCCGCGATGTGCGAAGTAGCACTCCTCGATGAAGAGGTCGCGGCGGTCCACGTGTCTATATGGGATTTGACTGACGGGTTGCGGCTCAAAGACGAGTTCCGTGCCACCCTTTGTCATCCGTTTGTTGCGCCACTGAAATGCCAACACGGTTGGCCACGTACATCTGTGGTCGTGCATGGGATAGATGTGTTTCTGTGTTTCCGGTAGTATGCGCATATCCACCAGATGGCGGTAGAAGTCCCTGGGGAGCTCTTCATTGCGTACGAGGAACTTGAACGTGACGAAGTCAGGTTCTCCTTGTTTGATGGTTTGGATCGCATTGTTGACTTTTTTGCTAACGCATTTCAGGATTTGGCTTTGGTACATCTCCATGTAGAAGCCGTGAATGATCGTGACGTTCAGGTTCGCGTACTGCACGACTGGTCGGGATCTTGCATGGTCTGCAAACTGAAATGGAAGAGGCAGACAATATCGATGGCGTAGTTGGGCCCGCAAAATCTGATGGGCGAAAACGGCTCCTTTGTGTAGTCGCTGTTGGCCTGCGGCCAGGGAGTCAGCTTCCATGGGCAGGTCCTGCGTGACGCATCGGTGTATCAAAGACTCTGGGTCGTCTTGTTGTGCGAGGGAATGCTGTAGATGAGGATGGGGGGAGAGGGTAGGGTCCAAGTGCAACATCGTGCTGTTCCGTTTTGCTCGTAGTGCTTGAAGGTGAAACTTCACTTCCTTGTCGGTCATGTGCCTGAGGTCCTTGGAGATGCCCTGGTCCATGAAGATGACTCTGTATTTCTTGCCGAGCTCCGGGAGTATCAGAGGGATGATTTGATCCATCTTGCTCTACTATGTACAGTAACTGCTTCAAATTCTCTCACCGCATGTCACATGCTATTTGCAGCTCAACATGGGAATGCGCTTTGCAAATGTTCAACTGCATGCTGTTGCATCACTAATCCTGCCCTTGTACCGGTGTGCTGGTCGTGTGAAGGATGCATCACAGGCGAATCATGTCTCTGTTCAGTGGAATGCACACTCCGAAAGGCTGAACTGCGAACTTCTAAGTTTTCAGACTTCACAACGCACTGCAAACGAATCTTGTCCGCATTGGTCTACGGGTCTTCCATCCAGGGGTGGGTGGAATTGGGTCTTGCGTCGTCGAAGAGATCAGTCCACGGACAGGTCCGGCTCGGTGTAGCTGTTGTAGGTGGTCGTCGGGAACCGTTGAACCGGATTCCATTCTTGGCGTCTTTGCCAGAGCTCTTCTTCGTCTGAGATGGTGCCTACGTCTTCGAAGAACGTGTGCGGGTGGTTGGGCTGCCGGTGGTCGTGTTCTGCGTGCAGTAGAGATGAGACTAGTCGTTTGTGTTGACGTAGCCACTCTGTCAGATTGTCACGTAGAGGTTGCATGGGGATAGCGCAGGTGGAGCCGTTGAAGTCGAGGATGGTGTAGTCCGGGCCGAAGATTTCTCTTGTGAAGCGCCATTCTGCATGTCTGGGGCTGAAAAACTTGAGGACGTGTATCATCATGTGGATGTCGGCGCGTGAGAAGATATTGTTCTGCAAACAGGACTCGTTGTTCCTGGTTTGCCATTCCTGTAATTTGGTGTTGACGTAGAGGATGAGCTTGTGCACCCCGAGGATTTCAGGAGGGAGGTACTGCTGGTACTCCTCAACCGTGTGCTGTCGGGTGATCGCCAAGATCGCATTCCACTCCATGTCATCTTGAAGTTGGCGTTCTAGGTGCGAGGGGCGTGGGTTGGCTTTCTGGATGAAGATGACGCGTCCATCATGTAGCGGTTTCGTGGTGGGGGTTGGCAGGTCTTCTAGGAACAACTTGTCACCAATCTGGAAACCTTTTCTGGCCATTGTGGCTATGCGGACCGTGGTCTCGTACCACTGCGAGGCAATCAAAGCTGTGTTAGCCGATTCATACTTGGAGAAGACAATCTGGGCGATGTGGGGTAGGCACAGTGCCGCACCAGGATGTGGGTGGTCATCTCGAAGAGGTTTTTCAACGTAGTGACCTTTGATGTGAGTCGGGATGCGGCGGATGATGCGCTGAATGTTGAGCTCATGCTTGGTTTTGTCACGTACCTCTTGGCCGAGAAATTTTGAAACCGGGGTCAGCATCTGATTTTCAGTTGGTAGTAGGCACACGAACGTGGCCGTCGTAGATGTGCTGGAGGAGATGTAGAGGTCCTGAAAGCCATGGAATATCATCATCATGTTCTTGAGCGCCTGGTAGGTGATGGCATTCTTGATATTGATGTGCCAGCCTTCGTATGCTTTGAAGTACGACGGGTCGATGACTTTGTGTAGGGGTGCCTTCTCCGTGTAGTACGCTGGGGCCGTGTGGTACGTGTCGTCGAGGTAGTTGTACCGTTGGTAAAAGGGTTCCATGCTGTAGTGTGGATCTCTGCGCAGATGCTCCATTTCGAGTTCGTGCTCATCCATGAAGATCACGTGGAGGGGACCGGTCAGGAAGTCCAGTATGTGGCTCCACATGTTGGGCTGGGGAAAGGGACGGGGTCGGGTTCGTGCCAAAAAACTGTGGTCATGTTCTCACGCGTGATAGTGAAGGGATGAGGTCTGCCATGGGTAGGGGAGGGGGGGGAAAGGGGACGGGGGAGGTGCTTAGGTCGGCATGGCTTCAACTCGCATCTTGCCAGTTAACGGCTTCTTTTGGATTCGCAAGAGGGCCTGTATGGCGCAGGTGTGTGATGCTGTGTGCAGTGGCGATCAGGAAGATCACAATGTTCTCGGCAATCACATCGTCGATTTCCACGGCATGTTTCTACTTCACCGCCGGGTACATCTCGTCTTCTGAGATCTGGGATCGTCGATCATCTTCTTCTTCAGGTGGTGGATGGTAGGGCATTGGTGAGTTGTGTGGGGTGTCCTTCTTGGGTTCTGAGGGTTGCGTAGTTGGATCCGGCATTGCGCTATCCTCCTCGCGTCGGTGGATCGTGTAGTCGCCCTTGCACATGAAGCTTCTCTTGGTCTCCTTGTCGTAGTGCGTGTGATACTGCCAGCCGTTTTGGTGCCATGGGTGTTTCCAGAGCAGCTGGTGCTGGTGTGAATCTTCTTTAACTTTTTTGCGTATCGCAGCGAGGCGAACGGCAAAGGGATGGGAATGAAGGGCTTGGGCGAAAGTGTGATATGTTGTGTCATTCCACTGGGTGTGGGCCTTCCACTCTGTGTACTTTTCCGGGTCTTCGATGGCCTCCCACGTCGTCAGAACGGGTTGGTCCGCGGGCCAGTCCGCGGCTACATAGGTGTGTGGATCGAGGTGTGCGAGGGAGATGTCCTGGAGAAGGTCCGAGGTGATGCCGTCGAACTCGGGGTGCAAGCGCGGGTCGTCCGGTTGGTACTGTTGTCGTCTTTTCTTGGTTGCTTGTGGTGGTGCGTCTTGATGAGGTAGGTGTGCGGGTTGTGGTGTGGGCATGGAGATCTTGTCTAGGTGGTAGCCGAAGTTCTTGTGCCAATCTTGCAGGTGTCCCCATATTGAGAGCGCCTCGCTGGTGGGGATCATGATGGGCGTGAAGGGATGGGGTGAGTTGCCGATTTTGGTGAGTTGTTCAAGTAGAAGTTGGGCGGTGTACCAGCGGATGGGGATGTGGATGTCGGGGAGCTCCAAGTAATCCTGATCGTACGCGGCCTGCACTGCCTTGTTGAACGCCGTCTGGGTCAACCAACTCATGAGGTGGGGCGATCGGGGAAAGGTGAATGGGTGATGGTGCGAGTGTGGTTGATCTGAAAATGGTTTGGCTTCCGCAGTATCACGCAATCTCACTCATGTTAGTACCTACTGTCCCTACAGGTCCTGTCAGCTTTCAATCAAGTCAAAAACTCAGTGTGCGGATTGACATGGTGCATGCACTTCAGACCTCTCCACGGAGCAGGTTTTGTGCTTATGATGCCGGCAGACATGTTGCGCTTGCCGAATCTCCGTCCGGCAGCGCCATCTCAAGACATACTTCGTCTTAAGGAATTGCATATACCACCCTACGTCAGAGAACTCCGCTGATCTCACTATCATCATCATCAACTTCCGATGGCTCGATTCATGCATCTCCGGCATAGGTGGACTGTGTGCGTGCCTTCTTTGGCACACCATCCCCCGCACGCGCAGTACAGTCGGCATCCGTAGTGCTGCCAGGTGGGGTGACTCTGGGCACGGGGCATGGGTTTGGGGTTGGGTCTGGGAGTGGGGTCCGTGGGTGCTGGTGGTGTGGGTCTGGGGTCATTGTCTCCTCGGTGCGATGATGCCGGATGTCTGGTCGACTGAGAATCATGTCGTGCCGGTCCCGGTGCCGTCGATGACGAGGCGCGCGATGTTCTTGGAGACTTGGGTTTAGCTTTGACTGCGATGGTCTTGGTGACGACTAGTTGGTTTTCTGCTTGCTGGAGGTCCTCAAAGGTGCGGCGGTAGTTCTTGATGCTGTCCACGGTGTCGTCTTCCAGGATCTTGTACATGCCGTTTTCAGTGATCTGCTGTCTGTCCATCATGTCGATGAACTCGTAGACGGTGCAACCCGGGCGCTTTGTTGGAACTGCCAGCGAAATGGGTGTGAACCAGTTCAGCGCTTCGGAACTGCGTATCACGGTGTCACCCTTGGCGTCCTGAAAGCTCTTGAGGAGGGTTCTGAACAGGTCAGCTTGGTGCACGTGTTCACGTAATTTGAGTGCGGTAGAGTTGATGTCGAAGATCTTCTGTATCGCGTTCATAGTGATGGAATTGTCAAAGAGGAGGTTGGAGAGGTCCCCGACGCTGATGTCCTCCATAAGTTGGATGACCTGGGTCTTTGCCGTGGAAACTGCACTTTGTAGCGCCAGTTTTTGCTGGCTGAGAGGCTCTGGTTGAGGCGGATTCTCCGTTCGATGTCGTCGAGGTGGGTCTCTTGAGTCCATGGCCAGCCTTGTTGCTCTGGTAGTGCGGGGACTTCGTCTGCAGGACCGCGATCTGTTTCGCCGGGGACGTTCATCTCCGTGGTGGTCGTGCTTCACCATGACTGAGGTGGATGAGCGATGGAAACGTTACTCGATCCAAACAATCTGTCATGTTTCATGATGGTCAGCTGCACAGTACGTGAGTTTCCGTATGCAATCAACGTCAAGGGGTTCCGTCACAAAGGGATGGGGGTAAGATGAAGTTTATCATGAAACATGAAGGTGCGGGACTCGCGCTTGGTCTCGGTTCTTTTGCTCACTCCAAGCCAAGCGTCGGATGTAGGTGAGATAGAACAGGAATCGTTTTTGGTGAAAACAAAATTGACCAAAGCGTAACAATGTTACTGGATGCTGTGGCGGTGCTGTTTAGGCCAGTTATCATCCAACTTTGCGTTCTGCACGACGTCGTTGAGTGGACAGATGAATTGCACCGGTTCCGGGTTCCGATTCTTGAGGTCATGGATCTTGAAGATGCTGTAGAGGATCATCTCTTTCGAGCGGGGCCCTGGAGTTTGATCTGTACTGTCCAATGGGTGCCTGTCTGGAGGATGTAGCTGAGCCGGTTGCGGATCGAAGGCACCTGCACAGGTACTTGATGCTTTGGTCGTGTCGAGAAAGGAGCTGGTCGACGGTGTCCAAGCGAGTTCTTGTCTCGTCCAGGCTTGCGTAGATGGTGGTGTGGGATATTGGATGAGGGTCCTGCGGGATGGTGGTATGGAGGCGGAGTCTGTCTCGTAGTTCTTGTAGTTGTTGGCGAGTTTGATGTCCAAGAGCATCTAGTCGTCCTCCTAGTTCCTGTAGTCGTCTGGCTTGGAGAGTTTGATCACGTTGGATATCGTTGAGCTGTAGGTGAAGATCGCGGATGGAACCTTTGTGTCGGCTGATGTCGTTGGAGGTGGAGGCTCTTGATGAGTCCGCCCTGTACGCCGCTCGTTTGACGTCCAGGAGTTCTTCTAATACTGATTGGCTGCAGGTGCGCTCGTAGACGAAAGCGAGCTCTTGTTCCAGCTGGAAGACGGTCTGGTCGAGGGTCCGGATCTTCTCTGCTTGCGAGGATACTGTGTCTATGAGGAGCTTCACCGCGTCGTCCGTGGTCTGGTGGGTTGGATCGTTGGGGTTGGCGATCTCATCTGGGATCTCGGAGGCTGTCTGCATTGTCTCCGGTTGGTTATTGGGATGTTGCTGGCTTGCTGGCTGAGGATCCGGAATGGTCTGCTCCTCGTGCATCTTGTTGGTCGGCATGGTGAAGAATTGGATGATCGACTTGTTGGTCTATCAGCCGGGCAACTTCTTCTATGCTACGTCTGTCACTGCGTCAGCCACTGAAGAGAAGCGCTCTGGGTGGGTGCGGGAAAGGGTAGGGGCGGACTTCACATGATTGCATGATGTGCATGATCAAAATCACACTTCACTGCGGGACACGGGGCTTGGAGAGGAAAGGTTTGGGGACCTCAACGACTGCAATCCGTCACTGCGCATCATGGGCACTTGCTGGCGGTCTTTGATATTGATTTTGCTGTGGTACTTCGAGTCATCTATGCACAAACGTCAGCATGTCTGGGTCGTGGGCTTGGTAGAGGGCGCGAAGTTCTCGGAGTTGTTGTAGACGAACCGGCTCGGGGTACGCTATCTTTGAGATCATGTGGCGTCTCGTTCGGTATGCACTGGCACGGTGGACCATAGGTGTGGATCCCCGTGGCGAAAGGAGCTGGTGTGTCTGTGAGGGGAGAATGAGGCGAACTTCTTTGCGGTGTAGGTTGATGTTGCATCCGAGGTAGTTGGCTTCTTCTTGTTCTTCCAACAATATAGGCGGGCCGTAGAACTCTGTTTGGAGAAACTCGCTCCAAGGGCTCGTGTAAGCCCAACTTTGTGGCAGGATGCAAATGCGGTCGTCAACATATCTCTTGGCGAAGCGGTCGAGAATTGCGCATGATGCCAAGGCTATGCGATATGTCTCATGCCATTGATGTTCTTCGACACAACAGACCATGTGGCACAACACCGGTGACATTGGGTGTCCCATTGGGCTACCTCTGGTCTGCTTGTATACTTGTTGTTGGGAGGTGAAGTAGCTGCACTTCAGGACGTACTGAGTGATCTCCCAGATGTCGTGCATGTAGATGGTGCGTCGACCATGGTTGATCTGCTTGTACTTCCCATTGAACGTTCTGGCCGTCCTAAGCGTCTTTTTGGGGTCGTAGGTGATGGAGACGTCCTGCCATGTGTCAAAGCCGTGCTGGGAGTTGGCGAAGTACTTGTGCATGGTGATCATGAGGGCTTGGAGGATACGTTCCTGTGGGACACTGGTGAAGAAGCCCGCGAGGTCCGCGATCTGCATGTGCATGTCCGCGTTGTTGTAGTTCATGAAGGTGTGAAGTTCCTTGAAGATCTTGTAGGAGTTGTCCTGTTGCAGCGCTTGGGGGAAAGAGATGTACATGATGTTGGTGATGATCTTGGCGACCGTGGAGAAGAGCTTCTTGGCGAAGTGCTGGGCGAACGAGACAATGGGCCGTGACTTGATGAAGCCCTTCTTGCGCTTGGGGAAGATGTAGGACACCGGGACTTTGTCCTTGCGGTTTGGGTTGATGCCCCAGGCGTATCTTGTCTTGATGTTTTGGGGAAGTTGGTGCCACGCGTTGTGCGCCGCTGTGGTCGGGGTGATGTTGATCTTGGTGAAGACTTCAGGGTCGCCGTACATCTTGTCCATGAGCTGTTGGAAGTGGAGGGGGCAGTACGCTAGCATCTTGTGGGGACGGTGGTCCTCGCACGCGATGATGTAGTCGCTGTACTGGGTTTTGAGGCTTTTGACCATGTGGTGGTTCACGTGTTCCTCCTTCACGTTGTGGCTGAGCTGTGCCGCCGGGGCAAGGGCGAGCTGCACGGCCTCCCTGGATGGGATGGAGAGTCCATTGCGTCTGCACCATTTTCGAACATCTTCCGTCGTCTGCGAAATCCAAGTATCTGGTTCCGGGAAAGTGCCCGTCTTGGACGAGTAGGTGACGATGTGGTATAGAGGGTCTTCTGGTGATGCGTGTGCGGTCTGAAGGTCGATGACTTGATGTTCACTGAGTTCCTGTGTGGGGTTGGGGCAAGTGCATCTTCTCGTAAGTTTTGGTCCAAAACACATTCGCTGCCAGTTGTGGCACTGGGCCTCGATGCTGGATCCTGGTTTGGCTACCACCGTGGTCTTCGGAACATGTAGTGGGCATAGTTCGTGGTAGTGGCTCGCGATGATGGCGCGTAGAACTTCTCGGAGATGGCGTTGGCATTCTTCCATAGGTGGCAGCAAACTGGTGACGAGGGGTCTTATGTTAGGGGTCTCCATATGTCTCTTGTCCAGTGCCTTGACCAATGCTGCCTTGCAGAACTCCTTGTATGGGGATTCAAGGATGTTGGTCATTCGTAGTAGTGTGTATATGTTCTCGGCCGGGAAGTTGCTGCTCATCAACGTTCTGGTGGTTTTCCATCGCAGAGCCGTGGTGGAGCACAGGGCGGTGAGGAGGCCCCACATGCGCGTTTTGGTGTCTATCTGTACCTTGACGGCTCGCCAAGGTCTAGTTTTCCTGCCTAGGTGTCGATGTAGTCGGGCACGTAGTTTGGTTGCCAGCACGTTGACGTCGCAAATGATCTTGGGTTGGAAGGTGTGGCCTGTGTCTTCTTTGAAGTGTTTGTAGATGAAGGGGGCGTTGAGGGAGGGTTGGAGGTCCGCGATGTCTGCCTGCTCAATCATGTGCAACTCTGCCACATCGTCAACGCTGCGGACTTTGATCGGAACGAACTCCCAATATGTGTTGGTGGTGTGCCAGTAGTGTATGGCTGGTTCTGCGTTGACCAGTTTTTGAGCGGCGAGTGCGTTGTGTTTTCTGCGTCGGTTGTCTTCTCTGACTGTGACTTTCGTGGAGGTGCTGCCAATATAGAGGTGCTCAAACATGCGTCCGTGGTCGACTCTCCAGTACACTGCGTTCGGCTGATTGAAAAATTCGAATGTGTAGACCTCCGGGGTGATACGGTGAAACTGCTTGAGGCGTACCAGTCTGCGTCGATCTACTTGGCGTCGAGGAAAATGGCAAAGAGCGGTGAGCCAAAACTTGCCGTAGAGCCAAGTGGAGTATCTGTGTAAGAAAGGTATGCGGTGAAATGTGTATTGGACCACGCTCTTCGCGATGTCCATGCACTTCACCATGGAAGAGTGTATGCGGTTGAGTCGTCTGGAGGGTTGCTGCGTTGTGAGTAGGGTACCTAGTCAATGTAGGTATGAAGCGAGGCCTGCCACCACGATAGCGACTGCTGCCGTCCCTGCTGTGTTGGTGAGCTTGGGAAGAGACCAGGCCTTCACCATGTCCTGGTATGCCTGATCTTTTGGATGCGCCTCCGCATACACCGTGAGTCTCTTGGCAATTTCTTTCTGGGCCTGTAGTTTAGGTCCAGACATCTTGAGGGTGGAGATCCAGGTGGTTGCTGACGGGGCCGCGTATCTTGATAGCGAGCTGGTGAGTTCATGTACTTGTCGGATCTTGTCCATTTTGGCCTTGTCACCTGCTTCTCGCTTCGGAGCTATGCCGCTAAGATACTGGATGAGTTCTTCGTCGTCGAATGCGTTGACGATGTCGAGGAGGACTTTGTTTTGTCTGCCGCCTGGTGATTCGAACGGGCGGCTGGATGCTGGTTCACCTGTAACCGGAGATCTTGGGCTGGGGTGGTAGGAGGGTGTGGTGATGCCTCCAATGAGGTTGGGGTCCAACTCGTCTTCCACGGTAGGCGGGTGGGGGTGAAGTGGGGGAGGGGGTTGAGGTGCTTGTTCGGCTGCTTCGGATGCTATCGGTTGCGATACTTGGGCGTCGTCGGCGTCGATAACCTGCACAAGGTCGTGGGTGTTGTCCTGAGCGCACGGATCTCGGTGTGGATGTGGTTGTTTACCGGATGATGGTGAAGTCTTGCTGGTGCCTGTTTCGAAGAAGTTGGGCATCTGGGTTTGGGTAGGTGGGATGATGCCCTGCGGGAAGGGTGTCTTGCGGCTCTGACTTGCCAGCTGTGCGCGCAATCCTGCTATCTCCGCTTCTTTCTGTGCTAGTTGGGCACGTACTTGGGGTTGTACAGCGGGGGGATTGTTGTAGCGCATGAGGAGGTCTCCAATGTTGGCGACGAGCGTCTCCATGGCTTCCTTCCGTTGGGCTTCAGAGGGCAGCATTTCAGTACCGTTCTTCCACTTCCAATAGTTGACTGCGATGTGAGTCCATCTTCCGTTGGCGAGTTGTCGCAACATATAATTGTGCTTGCCCTCGAAGGCCACTTGCCAGAGTTTTATGTCGAAAGGATCCATACCTGCCGTGCCATTTTTCTTGGCCGATGACGTGGCAGGTACGATTCTGGGCATCTGGACTCCTCCATACTGGTTTTTGTCGTAGAGCAGCTCGGTGGAATCCCAATGGTCTGGGAGGTCATTGTTGGGCTGGTGGAAGATGTCCTGGAGCACTTCCTTGGCGCGTTCTTTGGGGTTAGGGCGGGCTGGGGTAGGGGCCGAAGATTGAGTAGATTGGATGGGAGAGTTCCCGTATATCGGGAGTCGCTGATCGTGACGGTGGCGATCTCGTCGTGGGTTGTACACCGAATCTTGTCCGTGATGAAGAGGCGTGTGGGACGTTGTGAATGTGGATCTGGGGGTCAAAGTTGGTCCCGAGCTAGGACGTGGGTTGGAGTGGAATGTGCGCGTGGATCTCGGTGATGCCGACCTAGTGCGATGCCTCCTAGATGGTCTTGGCGTGCTGAATCTTCTGGGTGATCTGGATCGTCTGGAACGATTGCCTCGTCTGTGTGAGTCTGCATGCCATTGAGCATGTCGTTGATCGTGGCGATCACGTCTGTCTGCCATGGCGTGGGGGTCTGGGGATGCTGATATGTTCAGCTGTTAGTGAAGAAGCCTACGTGAGGCACGCAACGGCTGTGTCAGGCGCAAGAAACACTACACTTGCAGAGGCAGCGTGTTCCGAAAATTGCATGCAGGATGTGAGGTGCATATGGCTGCAACTTCTCTCAACGGGTGCATGTGGCTGAGCTCGTTCCATCGTGAAACTGTCGTTGCTGGGACTTCATCACTTCACATACTTCCATTGATGTTGGCCTGCTTCTTGGTCAACGGTGGTGCGTCGTTGAAGTTCTAGTAGAGCTTGTCGTTGGTTGATGAAGTCCGTCCATTCCTCCTGGGTTGGCGTGGCCTGCGCTTGATTCTGCTTGATGTCTGGATCCTCTTGGAAGGCTGTAGGTGTTCCCGATACCGCCAGCCACGTGGTTTGATGTACATGTAGAGCTTGGTGACGTTGGATTTGGCCTGATATCTTCGGGTGGGTCCAAAAGACCGAGTGCGTCCTGGGGTGTCCGATGACTGCAAGGGGTAGAGACAGCCATCTGAACGAGGAACTGGATGCCGTAGTGGTTTGGAACCAGGCCCAGTCCAACTGTGTCTCCATCACGCTGCTGGCCGGGATTGCTAACATTGGCGTTTGTCCTCCTGGACTCAGTCGGTGAAATTTGCCAATCAAATCAGGCCGGCTTGTCCGCTTGGCGTCGAAACCGTCGATGGTGTGGCAAGGGTCCGCAAAGGTGAAGATGAGTGGGTCCCAAAGTCGATGTAGTACATGTGCTGCTTGGGTGGAGACTTGAACTGCGTGGATCTGTTGTGAGGTGAGGGGTAAGGCGAATCTCGGTGTCCATACCATGGTGGGCAGTGTGTCGCTGTGGAGGTGGTCGATGGTGAGTTTGGTGCGGATGTCGGG
Source organism: Symbiodinium natans (assembly GCA_905221605.1). Classification (NCBI taxonomy): domain Eukaryota; class Dinophyceae; order Suessiales; family Symbiodiniaceae; genus Symbiodinium; species Symbiodinium natans. The sequence goes on along the minus strand of CAJNDS010000713.1, from coordinate 759,078 downwards.
AGTGGAGGGTGGCGTCCATCTGGTCGTGTGGGTGAGCTTCTGAAGCGTGTCGGTCCATATGTTGGTTGACCAGTGGTCCGGAATTTGGAACGTGTTGGTTCCCTGAAGGCATTCTGTGTGGGAATCGATGCTGGGCCATGTTCTGTGGAGCTGTAGGTCATGGTGAGCCTTGCGGAAGACTATGTTGCTGACCGCCTGCATGGTCATGATGCCCGAGATGGTGTTGTACTTCGCAAGCATCGGCTGGTGGAAGGGTGGCGTAGTACTATGGAGCACCACGCAGAGGTCTTGTATGGGCGGAAGCAGGGGTACCAATCCTGCCGTGCTGGGTAGGACGTGTGCTGACCAGACTCTGTGGAAGTGAGTGCAGGTCTGCTCCAGCCTGCCCATAGTTCTGGGATCTGCGAAGTTGTGTGTGAACATCCAGAGTTCCGGGTTCACACTTCGGAATTTGATGTAGCCCCAGTGCCAGAGCTGATAGATGTTGGGCATTGTGGCCAAATCTGGGCAAGTGCCTTTGCGTACGAGCATCCTAAACTGTATGGCTGTGAACTGTAGGATGTGAACTGCAGCGGTTCCTGATAGAATTTCGTGTAGGAGGGCACGTAGTCGTAGGTGTAGGGGCTTGGGTTGGGGAATGTCGACGGAGTCGGCGTAGCGTGCCATCTGGACGTGGGTGGATGCGTCGTCCTTGTATTGGTCCCAGGTCATGAGGATGCTGTTTTGAAGTTCTTGTTGGAGTGAGGGGAACTTGTGCACCAGCTGCTTCGGGAGGAAGGTCATGCGGTTGGGGAAGAATCGAATGACGGGTGTGCCGTCCTCTTGGAGTTCCCAATGGTGTGGTTCAACCGGAGGTAGCATGTGAACAAGTTCCGGTCGAATCGGTCGTCTCCACCACTGCGGCTGCACTTTCTCTATCTGATCCACTGGTAGAACTGGGCGTAGCCGGCCTTGGTCGTGATGTTGTGTGACGGATTGCGCGTCCACAGCTGGTTCAAGGCTGTCGAGCAGTTGTTGCAAGCTGCTGACGTGCATGCCCATCGTGTGGACACCAGGGTTTCGAAGTGGCGACCTGGATCTGTCTTCTCTGTGATGCCGTTCTTCGGGAGGAGGTACTGTGCGGTCGGGAGGTACGGGAATGTGTGGGAAGGCTCCAGTGTGCCAGGTTTGTAGGTCTCTGACAGGTTGGTCCGTGCCCGCATAATCCATGGACATGCCGGTGGCGTGGTCCTGGGGTGGTGTTTGTCGATTCGGATACCATCTCTGGAATTGGTTCGCATGGTCTTGTGAGGAGGTTGGAGGGGGAAGGGTATGGGGCATGGTACCGTGGTTTTCCGCGGAGGCAAGAACTCGACCGGGTTTGATTTCCATGTCTTGTAGTCGTCCTTGGCCGATTATCTCGGGGTAGTCGGTCTGCACCGCTCGCAATCTGGATTGGTGCAGTATCTTGGCCTTCATGGTTTGCTGTCGAAATCTGTTGACGGTGTTGCTGATGCCCTCGTCAGTGGTGCTGAGCATCTCCATGTACTTGGATGGGTGCAAGTTGGTCGTCCATGGTCTGGCTGGCATCGACGACGTGTCCGTGATGATGGGGGTGTCATCCTCCTCCACGATACTCACCAAGAGTGCTTGCCATCTTTGTAGTATTTGGGGTCCTAGTACTTGCACAACCTGATGATCGGCGACTTGTCCGCTTAGCCAGCGGTGAAGGGCGTGCTCCATATCTTCTGCCGGATCCATGATGAAAGTGAGCGTCTAATGATCCGTTATGGTCAAGAGCAAAACTGCATGCGAAATGCAATCAGCACTAACGACACCTAAAGGCGGCCAGAGCATGTCTCTCAAGGTCAAGGTCTAACGCATCACAGCAGTGCACGAATTCACTTGACGCGTGATTTCATGTGCCGAAAAGAAAAGACAGGCTGATTCATCTGTGACGCTGTACTACATGCATCCGATTGCAATCCGTAACTGGCGCACACATTGGGCTAAATGCATAGACCTCGGTGTAGATATTTCAAACAGTTCGGAACTGCAGAGTGATGTGTGGTGGGGTGGGGGTGCACTTCATCCAATCTGCGACCTGTTCCGCTTGATGCCTTCCATTTTGACATGCTGTGATTAACGCGCTGGTGCCGCACGAGTGAGGGTTCGTGAAGGTGAAAAAGAAATCGTCACTTTGCTCTTCACGATGAGGAAGAAGGATTCGCCAGCTCAGGTAGTTGTCAACGTCGTTGTCCGCGGTCATTGTCTCGGGATCTGTTGGGAACTGGAGGTGGTGTGGTGGGTGAGGGTCTAGGGTGGAAGACGTTGATGGTGATCCCGGTGATCTCAGCGTATTGTGCATCAATGACGCTCTTCTCGGTGTGGGAGAAGACGGTAGTGAAGTTGCGACTGGCCCGGCTGGTGTCGTTGAAGTGTGCCTCGATGAGCGCCTTCTGAGTCGTCCATCCTCCTCCCTTCTGCCGCATGTGGCTATGCTGGGAGGTGGACGATGTGACGCGTCCAAATATGGTGAAACCTGTGGCTATTTCTCGTTCGGCAGGACCTGCTCTGGCTTTTGGAAGGCGGAGGGCTTTGCGGAGGTTGGTGTGGCAAAATCCGAGTTGGAGGTTGTCGGGTGCGTTGTCTTGGTGGAATCCGTTGAACCCACGGTGGGGTAGGTATGCTTTGTTGTAGGGGAGGTTGTCGTCATCCCAATTGGTGGGCTCCCAATTCGTGGGTCTGACGAAGCCCTCGCGCAGGATGTGCCATAGGCCTGCTTCATCGGTAGCGTGTGACCAATATGCCTTGTAGGCGCCCTTGTGCGTGGGAGGTGATGGACTGTTGGCATCGCGTGCGTGAGGTGGAGGCTTGGTGGTGCGTAGTGGTATGACGAGGACCTGTACCAGTGGGTAGTCGGTGGTGTCCTGTTTGTTGCTGTAGGGGTCGACGTGGATGAGCTCCGGGTGGATCACCGTGTCCGTGCTGGGGTGAGTTCTGAACTGGCCGAGGAAGGGCGTGATCTTGTAGTGAGAGCAAGCGAAGGATCTTGCCACTTGGCGGATGGCCATCTGTGCTGGGTTGGAGAGCCAAAGGGGCTGTCCTTGGGTGAGGTTGGCGATGTCGTGCATGATGTCGTTCATGTACCGGACGCCTGTGCTGGAAGGGTCCATGGGCGGTGGTGGGTCTTGTTGGTGGTACATCTCGGACACACACGCGAGCCTGTAGGGGTCCGCCAAGGCGTCTTGGTAGAGCATCTTCATGCGTCGACGTTCTTCAGGTTTGAAGCCTGATTCGGTTTCTGGTCCTGCATTGTGTGAAGTGGCTTCTGAGGGTGCTTGGGGTGGTCGGGATGAGGAAGCAGGTGTGTCTCTGTGGGTCGCCGTGTGTGAAGCAGATCGGTGGAGCGCGGGGGTGAGAACGACGGTCGTGCCTCTGCGCCTGGTGCTGCTTGGGGAGGGGCTGCGTTGGGATGGTGTTGGTTGGGATGTCCGGTGATGATGAACCGGAGAAGAGCGCCTTCTCGATGTTCGCGATTCGGCTTCTTCCGAGTGTCGACGTGTGGATCTGGATCTTCTTGGACTGCGTGGCCGTCTGGTTCTGTCTGTCTGGTGGGGGTCGTTGGGTGCGGGGCTGTGGGGTGAATGGGAGATGTGCGTGTGTCGCGTAGATCTGGTGCTCCTGGGGTGGGCTGGGCTGGGCTCATAGGTGGTTCGGCTGCGACTTCGGGTGTGGTGTGTGGTAAAGGACTCTGCTCTGTGTTGGTCGCCAGGATGTTGTAGTTGCGTTGGGGCGACTCTGGCATGGGACTGGAGTAGCGGTGCCACGACTTTCTCAATCATGCCTGTGATGCACGTGAACATCTCCGTCATCTGGGATGGTGTCGTCATCGACGTGGTTTGAGAGGGTGGTTCTGGGGCTTGACGAGGTTGTTGATGTTCTCCGTGATGAACAGGTTGGCCTCTTTGATGGTCATCTTGTTGTGTGTCCGAAATCTGGGTGGGCATAGATCGCTGAAGTGCCGGAAATGGTCTGGACTGTGACAAAGGCTCCTGTCGTGCTGCGTCTCGCTGCGGATCTCGGTGAGCATATACTTGAGTGGGGTCTTGCTGAGATCTGCGTCCTTGGTCTGGGTGTTGTGTGTCAACTGGAGCATCTTGTTGACGTGGCTGGCCGTGTTCTGCTGGATCTCGATGTGCACAGGCGCCAGGGGTATTTAGTAGGGAGATGGGGTAAGGTCCTTCTCGAACTGGAGGATGGGGCTCTGCTTGCGCGAACACGGGATGATCTGCTCGTTGTGGAACATTCATTTGTTGCTGAAGATGGTGTGCTGGCCGAGGTGTGGCTTGATTCCATTCTGGTCGACCCTGAGGAGGGCTTTGTTGTTGATGGTGGTGCGCAAGGTCTCGAGGATGGTGGTCTGGTCGTATATCTTGGCCTTGATGATATTGCTGACCATGCTGAAGATACGGAGGTGGGTCCGGATTCTGCCAATGACTTGCGGCCTGGGGGTAGGAGTGAGGTTGTGGATGTAGAGGTGTTGGGCGTACTTCCGGGTGATCGCTGCGACCATGTTGTTGAGGACTGGCATGTTGGTGGTGAAGATGGATGTTCTGGTTGGTCGTCGGTGAATGTGGGCCCGTCGTTTGACTCGAAGGTGCGTATCCTGCTGCATCATCACGACGATGCGTCGGAGGGCCGAACTGCATTTGATCCAAAAACGCGGCTGGTGCTATCCATTGTGGCCGTAGGGATGCTGCATCCTGGTAGGGTGGCCACTGGTATTGAGCGTGTACTCCTCCGGCTGGTGGGTGTTGATTCCATCGACCTTGCCATCCTTGATCGTCTCCTGGGTAATGTGCCGTCGGGTGCGGCGTCTCGGGAGGAGGAGGAGGAGGATGTGCTTGATAGTCTGGTGGAGGAGGAGGAGGAGGCGGCTGCCGCTGCCAACTTTGTTGGTACCACTGGTAGCCGTCCATGGTGCGAGTCCGATGTAGCTGGGGTACGAGCTACTCACTACTCTGACCTATGAAACCATTACGGCAAAGATGTAGCAAAAAGAATGTTGCTAACCTCTCCGGATGCTGGGTCAGGACTAACAATCGAGGAACATACGGCACGCCGGCCGTCTTGCTGGGCATCGGTGGCACCCACATTAGTGGGCCCGGCATGTTACTAGTGCACGAAAACAATAGGACTTTGCATTCTCACTCGCCAGGTGAGCTCACATTTTTGGATTATCCTATGCGTCCGCACCGAAGTGAAGACTAACATAGGCAGCATGAACGCGTAGGAGCGAGGCTCCACCTACACCCGCGGCCCAAGGCGAGGGCGGGCTGGCTGTATAACACACTTTTTGTTTTAGTGTTCCACATATTCATGTAGTTGGAGATCTGCTGGAGAAGGACATGCTCAATCAAGAGGTAGTGGATGAGCTCGTGAGTGATGAGGTAGAAGGGTCGCGAATGGATGTTTATATGACATATCATATAGGGTTTAGGGTCTTCTGCAAACTGTGCTCATCACGCTCCGATGCTCTACAATTCACACTCTGATGCTCCGCAGTTTATGCTCACCCAATTCTGCTCATCACGCTCAGATGCTCTGCAAGTCATGCTCCGATGCTCCACAACTCATGCTCACACAAGCTTGCTCACCACGTTCAGAAGCTCTACAATTCATGCTCTGATGCCCCACAGTTGATGCTCGCACAATTCTGCTCATCACGCTCAGATGCTCTGCAAGTCATGCTCTGATGCTACACACTTCATGCTCCCGCAACTCTGCTCATCGCGCTCCGATGCTCCACAGTGCATGCTCATATGCTCTAACACTCATGTTCCGAACCTTCTCCATGCTCTCGTCCATGTTCATGCTCGTTCGCTGGACATGCTCCGACAACATGCTCAGAAGACATGCTCATGCATCACATTCCACTCAAGCTTGATGGGCTCGAGGTCTTCTGGGGTTTGGGGTATGTCATGCTCACGGCACCAAGAATTCACCCATGCTCAAATACCAAATGTCCAAAATGAAAATCTCGTTCTTGAAGGACTGGTTGAAGCAACAGCGATGATGCACCATGCACAGCTTGCGTTACAGGATGTCTAAGACAATCACGCAGGTACACAGTTGGACGTCTCCAACTGCTTCACCACGAACCATGGGCGTCTTTGTTAGCAGGAGACCCATGGCCGTGCTCCTGCCCCCTGCTGAATATCATGTGCAAAAACTTGTTAGATCGCAAATTCGTGCTTCTTTTCGCTCTCGTATGCAGTGCTTGTTGACGTTCCCGCATGTACAGCGGTGTGCCACACACACACACTGATGCAAGAATGCACTCGAAAGTTGCAAATGCACTCATGTCGGATGCACATGCCCTCACTCATGACAGATGCACACGATGCAAAGCCGATGCATATGCCCTCACGCTCTTCACTGCCTCACACCTGATTTTTTTAAACCCTCATGGAACACCACGACAAATGCCACAACCGGCCTGAAACTGGAAAACCTGGTTTAGTCAAAACGAAAAGGGTCCGACTTTTGTTATTATGGCATGCCAGCTACATCCGCAGATGTCCAGGCACTGCCATGGCAGGTACGTTTGCCTGGGGTGTGGGGGGGAGCTTCGTTGGGCAGTTCATCAGCTTCGTGATGGGAGTAGCCCGCATTGGTACACACGGTCCGTAGTTGATTCAAAGCCTGCAGAACTTCGCTTTGAGGGTAACAGTTCCGGGCAACAGTGACAATTCGGGATTTTAGGCTAGAAAGAAGCACTGGCCTAGGAGCCGCAGATTTCACTGAGAGGATGCGGTCCTGGGCTGGCGCGCTCACATATGTGATTGTTCGCCTGGCTGTATCAATCCTGAAGCCAAGGAAATCGTATCCCGGCTCTGTCTCCAGGACGATAGGATGGGACTAAAAATTCTGATCACATAGATCCTAGAAGGCAGGGAGCTTTGCGCGATCTGGAAGAAATATCAATCTGTTGTCCACACATCGTACAAGGAACCAGGTGGACAGGTTTTGTCGAGCCAGTGTGGCGTGAGCATGGGCCCACGCCTGCTCGGTCACAGCGACCACCATGGCGCATAATATGGGACTGGCAGGAGAACCCATGAGAGCTCCTATGATTTGCCGAAATGTCAGAACTCCCAACCTGAAAAAGTTCATGGAGAGAATGATCCTCATACACTTGATCAAATCCGAGCATTTGAAGACTATGTCTATGTGATCTCGAGCTCTGCTTTTTGGACGTCGAACACCTCCAAACATTTTGCGAAACTGTTCCTGTTCCTCCGGGGTGATTGTGACACGCTCAGCATGACCAGGGTTGACCTCAAGGTATCTTTGCCAAGTGACGCGAAAGGCCTTCTCGAACCTGTCTGATGGTATACTGGTGAAGAAACCAGCTAGATCATCGTTGTATAGCTTAAAGCTTCCGGCTTGTTCATCGTGAACAGGGCGCAAGTCGAAGAACTGCTTGATGTGATTCAGGAGTGTGAATACATCGCCAACAACTGCAGCCTGTGGAAATGCCTTGGTGACGTTCAGAAACATTACCAAGGAAAAGGCTTCGATGCCAGGCCGAAACATACATCTTTTGTGCGAAACGACGGGAAGTCCCTTCTTTCGTTTCGGTAACAAAAAGGCCGACGGGGACACGCCCTAGGCCCTAGTCCTTCAGTCCTTTCTTCTGGTCTGGGAGCATAGTCCGGAAGGTGTGGGATAACTTCTGTTGCCGTTCCAGGGGAGATTCGTCGGCAAAGGCAAACACCTGCTCGTCTCTGAAGGTGTTCTCCAGCATTCGATCGTACAGCACTGGACAGAAACATAAAATACGGTGAGGCGCATGGTCTTCACCCTGTATGACCCAGCCATGGAGGGCGTTTTTGATTTTTTGTGCTTGAGTCCACCTGCATGTGACCCCGACTGCTTTGTTTGTGTTGATAGATGGTATGGCTGATAAAGGGCTCCAACGACTCAGGATCTGGAACTGGCCTGGCTCAATTGAGCAGATAGCCTATCGTCATTCGGGAAACTGCGTTGTACCCAGAGCCCGAAATCATCTCGGGATTGAGTTTCCGCACGTTGAGGTCAGAGACTGGGATTGCCATGTGACCTTCAAAGACCTGCTCAGGGTATTGGTCTTGTACTTGCGCACAAGCGCAGATCGCTGGCCTGCCCTTCGACCATTCGGCTATCCGTTGAAAGTTGTTGGATATACTCTCGAGGACTAGGACTCGAGGGTGTCTTCGATGGATAACCTTGGTGCTCGGCATATGCAAAGGTGGCAACTCAGCCTCGAACAAGGTCACTTGTTGCCGAAGGTGGTCCCGAAGATCTGACGCGTATGATCTGCGTGCCAGCCACAGTGCAATCAATGGTCGGGCCGCGGAAGGGAGTTGCCTGTTGCGAGCCTTGAAAATACGCTTCAACGCCGAAGTCACTGGGGTCTTGAACTGCACAGGCGGATTTCGGCTCAGTCTGAGTAGGCAGAACAAGTCAGCAGGCGGTGCGGTGGATTGTCGCAACAAGGTTTCGCGCTCAAAGGACTTCCTGGCGTTGGATGGCAAATCGAAAAGCTGTTGCCAAAGTCGGAGCCGAAAAGCAAAACGGGCGCTGTCTTGCTGAAAACAGGACCTCCATGCTCCGCAGCCTCCACGTAGTTTCCTCCGCAATCTCTGAAAGCCGCTTAGGTTGCAATCTTTCGATGAGAGCATATTCCATGCTGAGTAGTTCGTCAGGTGGAACGTGAAACAATATTGGAACGTGACAAATGTGGTGATAGTTGTGCTCCTGTTTCCAAACACGGATCGCAATCTCGGTGGAAACAACTCCTCGCGGTGTAGCTGAGTGGTTTTGCGCATCCGCATGGCCTCTCGTTCAGCGACATTGGTCGCCGTGGAGCCCAAATAGAACATGTGATGGTAGACTGGATTGGTGGTGAACCGTATAGGCACACCACAGATGTAGACCGCGATGATCTGAAACTGTAAGAATGGCTGCGGACGCCGAATTCATGGAGAATTGCACGTATCCTGCAATTGGCCCTTGCAGGATCCTGTTTACGACGTTCAATGGCAAGCAAGGATATTCTTCCATGCAGCCATGTGGCGGCACACTGAGTGTCAAATGAAGAGTAAAAGAACGGCATCAGGATCGGGAAGAGGTTCATCTATGGTGTCTCAATAGTCAATCGCTGAAGAAAATTGCGACATCCAAAACTTTAGGCCAAGTCTTCTCCTTTCATTTTGCCGACCAGTTTTGCAGGAAGGCCATGCGCTGCGGCGCAGGCTTCCATGGTCTGGGACTGCTCTTCGGTCATATGCTGACGGTGGACCCGGCCTAACCACTCCTTGAGCTCATTCTTCTTGCGGGCGTCCATCTTGATGCTTCCAAGTCCTCCGTGTTTGCAGCCATGCCTGTCAACCGCCCCTCCCCCTCTGCACTGGGCTGGGTACACCCGAGCACAGCTACTTGAGGCCGTGGGTCGAAGACACGGCAACGCCTGTCACCAAGCCCCCCTGCGCCGGCTCCACCCGAACGCAGCCGCTTAAGTCAAAATGGGTTTTTCCGTCGCCAGTTCAGCCCAGCGGCGCAATATGGCACTCACTCGATGACCCGGATATATAAGAGAAAATTCACAAAGGTATGAAGGATCTTTAAAATGCCGTGTCGGCGGAGCGCATGTTGTCGGCAGATGCTTTTTTGCAGGCTCACCGAGTGAATCTTGCTTTGCCACTGCGAAAGACATTGTCGCCCGAGGAAGGGCGGAGATACACAAACTTGCTGAGCAAACAGTGGCCAGGGTGCAAGGCCCACATCCCTTCTTATCGGCAGGCAAGTTTCTTCCTGCAGATTAATTGGGAACGCCAAGTTCCTCCTGCGGAGCAGCTTCCGTGCACGCAGTTGAACCCAAACGATGGGTAGTACCGTGCTCATCGGTGCCGTGAGCAAAACTCACCCTGTACGTTGTTTTCCGGAGCGCAAGCTTCAGGGGGGACGTCGATGATGATGGCCCTGGTAATTTCAAACTCTTCCACCACTGCTGTTTCAACAGCACCAGGCACTCCAGCCTGGATCAGAATCATGCTGAGGGCTTCTGCCGCGAAGGTCCCCAAACTGGGGTCAATGCGGAGCAGCCGCGCTTTTGCTCGGACGTAGCAGCAGCGAAAAGCAGCTTCTGGGATCCGTCCTTGACTGCTTCCTTCATGGAAAACCACGACAAATGTCACAACCGGCCTGAAACTGGAAAACCTGGTTTACTCAAACCGAAAAGGGCCCGACTGTTGTTGTTATGGCACGCCAGCTACATCCGCAGATGTCCAGGCGCTGCCACGGCAGGTACGTTTGCCTGGGGTGTGGGGGGGAGCTTCGTTGGGCAGAGCCACCCCCACACCCCCTCTGCCCCCCTGCTCGGATTTGGCGGTGAAGCCTTTCCAGGATGCAAATTCCTGTTTCCACACACACACACAACCACACACCCACACACCCAAACACACCCACACACCCACACACCCACACACCCACACACCCACACACACACACACACACACACCCACAACACTAACCAACAAACACCCACACCCACACACGACACACACACACACCACACACCCCCCACAACCACACACACACACACACACCCCCACTACACACCAACACACCAACCACACACACACACACCCACACACCCACACACACAACACACACACACCACACACACACCCCACACACAACAACACACACACACCACCACACACACACACAACCACCACACACACACCACCACACACACACACACCCACACACACAAAACACACACACACCCACACACACAACACACCCACACACACCCACACACAACCACACACACACACACACACACACACACACACGACACCACACACACACCAACACACACCAACACACATCAACACACACCACACACACACACACACACACACACAACACACAACACACACACACACACACAACACACACACACAACACACACACACACCACAACACACACACCACAACAAACACACACCACAACAAACACACACCACAACACACACACCACAACCACACACCACAACAAACACACACACACACACACACACACACACACACACACACACACACACACACACACACACACACACACACACACACACACACACACACACCAACACCCACACACACAACACCCACCCACACACACACACACCCACCCACACACACCCCACACACACACACCCACACACCCACACACCCACACACCCACAACACCCACACACCCACACACCCCCACACACCCACACACACCCACACACCCACACACCACACACCCACCACCCACACACCCACACACCCACACACCCACACACCCACACACACACACAAGTAACAACCATAACCACCCACACACCCAACACCCACCCACACACCCACCACCCAACACCCCACACACCACACACCCACACACACACACCAACGCACCCACCACACCCAACACCCCAACCCCACACAACCCTCAACACCCCCACACACCCACACCACCCACCCCACACCACCCGCCCCACCCACCCACCCACGCGCGCACACACGCACGCACATATACATATATGTATATACATATATATATATATATATATTATATATATATATGTGTACATACTACATACATACATCTTCCAGTTCATCTGTGTGCAGAGTCTTAGAACTGGTGGGTGGCCGTATGAAGACGCCATTGGCAGGATATGTGTGTAGCAGGAGTACTTCAATGCGGCAACTTATCAATGAAAGGTTCACTTTCAAAGGCTACAGAGTTGGAAATCCCTGTTTTATACGGTTTCAAGGCCTTGCGCTCGCAGGTGCAGATCACGTGTCTGCAAACAGAACTTGGAATCGAGTGGGCACAATCGCCCGCTGGCCGGTACTCACGATGTACGGATGATGGACGTGGCATTGCTGCCTAAGGGTGCCATCTCAGGGAGCCTCCATGGCGACCCTCCAGCAAAGGTTGCAGGCCCCTGATTGTCCACCCCTCGCAAGCAGCTGTGGACTCACCAATGCCCGCACAGACGCCGAAGCGCACAGGATCGCGCAGGCTAGACGGCAGTGGGTCCCGGAGCAGAAACTACTGGCAAGGCGGCAAGGACCCAGGATGAGTGCCCAAGTCGATATCGGCTGTGAGGTGTCGCCGGCAAGGCAAGACTCTGCCATCCGGCGGTGGAGACAGCCGTGTCCGGTACTCAAGTGACTTAGCAAACACTGGAACTTTTTTAAAAACGGCGATATGTGGGAGGAAGTCCACCCGTTCCTCCAGAAGCCTAGAAGAGAACCGCTCTGCAGCTTGTCTGACATTGTCCGGCGTCGACACACCCTCTCGATTGTATCCGAGTATGCTTGGGTAGCAACACCCAAAGTTCAGCTCAAGCTTCGTATCCCAGCTCGAGCCGTGCCTCGACGATTCCAGCTGCAAAGACATCCTGCGCGGCGACAGCGGTTTCCTACTATTGCAAATTTTGCCGACACGCAGGTTACACAACGTTACACTATGTTGCACATTTAGAGTCCGTGTCTCAGTTGTGCCCGTGACTTATTGGACCTATTGCCTGCCTATTAACCGCTGGAGGCTCAGGCCTCTGCAGTGCATGAGCACTTGTGTGGGCCTGCTATAAAACCCTTGTGACGCGTGTGTCCAAAGACACGAAGCCCAGGTCCTTGGCGGGCCACATCGTCAGGATCAGCTTCCCAGCCACGGAGCGGATGATAGAGGCGGCAACGACCGCACCACCCCTCAGACTTCGTGCTGAGCTGGTTCGGAACGTCGAAAACCGAATCGCTATAGAACCACTAGCGCGTCAGGCCCCTCCTGACCGGAACCTTTGCCTAAAACTCATTGGCCATATGAGGTTGGCACCTGCAAGGTCTGCAAAGAGTGGAGGTCAGAGCCGAGTGCCCGACGCTGTGCAGAAGTAGACCCAGGGCCGGCGGTCCGCATGGCCGATGGGGAGGCGGTTTGCCTCAAACAAGATCATGTGGCGGCACCAAGGCACCGAACATGCAAAGGCTTCTCGGCAGTCCGCGGATCAGATCTGGGAATGTTGACTCGTGCATTCTCTGTAAGATCTCCCCAAGGGTGCTGCCCGGAAGTCCAGGGCACCCTCCGGGACCGTGCTGGTGGGCATGGGCGCATTCTCCGCAAAGCCCACCTCGACTCAAGCTTCAACGCAGTGGCGCAGTACGCGCAGTGCATGTCGAGCGGCGCAAAGGGCAACATTCTAGCATCGTCGGGCTGCACTCAAAAGAGGCTACATGTGTCTCGTGCAGGCAGCTTCCCCGCCAAACAGAGGCTCCTTGCGCATGTTGCGTGACATGTTCACACTTCGCTTTCTAATCTCGGGGTCCGACAGGCCGATAATTCTCAGGTGAGAACTTGGCAACGGAAACGATGGCGGGCTCCTGTTATCATCGGCATTAGCACTCCCAGCACTCCCTGGCGAAGATTGGTCAAAGATTGCCGTCAAACGGCACATCTCAATGCACGAGCCTTCGGGTCATGCCACACATCCGTGCGTGTGACCTGGGCATAGTGGTGCTTCTCGATCCGTTCTGAGAATTGCCAGGCCGCTACCCTTGCAGACTGGCTTCTTGCCAGTCACCTGGTGTCTTTACAAAACTTATACTTGAAGCCCGGTTGAAACTACCGCGGAATCTGAAATCAACAGGCTTCTTGTGGGTTCATGAGCTGCCTCGTGGCATCTCATTGCAGCTGGTGGGAGCTGAGACGCACACAGTGGCGCCAGCCGCGAGCTCGCCCTTGGAAACGTCAGGCCTGGACTTGAAAGCGCGTCTCCGTTGAGGTCCAGTGGACATGACATGCGCCACTGGAAAAACGTGCTTGCGCATAAACTTGATGACGACAGGCAAGCGTCTTCCGAGGGAAAGTTGGCTCGCGGATTGTGTCATAGTGGTGGTACCTGCAGCTCAATACAGGAATTATGCCAAGCGTGAGTGTGACAAACTGCTGTTGCCTGTATTCTCCCATGCCGTAGAACTGGTGGGGGTCGCCTCCAGAACACGGTTCTGCTTCGGCAGGCACAACTTTGATCATGCACACACTTGCTCAAAAAGTCTTCAGCCAAGAACATGTGCCCGACGTCTCAAAGCCATAGACAATGCACTCAACGTGTGGAATGGAATTTCGGTTCGACGCCTGACGTCGGGACCAGATCTGCAGTGTCGTGGACAACCGGTGGCTTCACAGCTTTTGCCATGTCCTCGTCTGTTGCTTGGGCGGGCTCTTGCGTTCAGCGATGAGACTGCGATGAAAACAACCTCCTCCCTAGCCGTCACATGACTGTCACACGTAAACACGCAGTTTGTGGCGCTGCTACCATGGGTTCGGAATGCACGCTTGGGAACCTCGCAATGGAAGCCCGGAGCGGAGGGACATGGAGGGAATGCAGCGCGGCGCTTCATTGCATGATATACGAACAAACTAAACTTGGACTTTCGCGTTCATTTCCTTTGTGTTCCATCTCTATCAGGTTCGACAGAACCGAACTTCAAAGCCTTATGGGGCTTGGGCCTGCAGGTTCGATGCACGTGCAGTGCATGGTGCTGCCCTGCGACCGACAGCTCTTTGCGGCAACCAAACTGACCACTGTAGCGTTTTCCGGTTTGGTGGGTCTGAATGTGAACAAACCCCCACATCGCTGACGTCAACTAAAGTCAAGTTGCGACCGAAAGTCCGCTGAGGCTGGACACTGACTACCCGGACCCAACGCATCTTTGACCAGAAAGAGCATCAGCCCTCCTAGCTGCATGTGATTGCCACCCTTTACTCTGTAACTCAACAAGCACATTGCAAACAAAAAAAGACGCCACTGCTAAATGACAACATCTACCACACTTGCTTTGGGTCCCCAAAACCAATTCTCGCGAACAAAATCTAGCCATCCAGCAGGTCTTGAAACCATCGCAAAATGTTCCTGGCTTCACTGCAAACTCTGTCCTCTGCATGCTCTTTAGGAGTCTTCAGGAGGAACTCATTCTTGTACCTGTCCAGCACGTGGTGTGCGCTTTTCTCTTGATGCCCTCTCTCTCGGACTCCTGGCACGTGAATTTTGCATCCTGGCTTGATGTTGGTTTTTCAGGAGTAGAGTAGAGAAGGCATGTGCAGAGTTGTGCAGGTCCCGACCTACATGTGTCGCTGCCAGCCGTACACTCCAGAAGGGGAGGGATCAACACCAAACCAACACATACAGATAGGGATTACAAAGAAGACACCAGCCGAGTAGCAGAGTCTCGAGTGTAGTGCGACAAGGGGAAGAGAGGAATGATCAAGGATGGTGCCCTGGCCAACACCCCAAAGGCCGAGGGTGAGGCGAAGCTTGGTAAATTATTTGGTGGTTGGTTCACTACAGAGCCCTAGCTGCAGCTGGCAATGTACGGAATATATGTCAAGGGTGTTAAACCGTTTGGGACGGAAACTATCCGGATAGCGAGTCGACAAAAGGTTTCCCAAAGAAGCGCACATCGGCATCTCGGATGATGGAGCCATGCGCTCGTTGTCTCGCATCAGGTGGAAGTTGACCGGATGGGCAAAGCCTGAGGATGTGCAGAACACTAGCAACAGAAACCGAATTCACATCCCAAGCGCTGGCAAAAATCATTTTTTTCAATACCCCCTTGTCGCTCCCGCATCATCATTGATGATGGTGCCCTCATGCGTCTTTCATCTGGGTTGTTGGGGATGCATGGTGCTGCGAGCTGGCTAAGGCGGACGCAGTGTCATCGCTGTCTGAGGCCGCTGCTGCGTGCCTGCAAGCGGCTGGCCATGGCCTCTGGCAGCATCGGACAGTTACACGTCACATGCAGCTGGTGCACAAGTCCTAGGTCGGTCAGAACGGACCAAATGGCAAGACTGAAGCGGGACGACAGAGCAGACAGGCTACCCACACGAAACACAGGCAACAAGCTGGATACGTTGGATCGGCTCACATCGGTTCACACTCAGCACAGCCCTGACGCCCGCACCGCTGGCCGGGCCGCAGGCAACGTGCGCAACAGCACACGTGCCATCCTTGGCGCACAGATTTGCTATTCACCTAAAGACTCTAGCTGCTATTGAAAGTACAGTATATGCACACATTCTGCCCTGTCCCTGTGGGCTTGTGAATTTCCGGGATTCCGATGCCATACTTCTAGGTCATGTTCCGCACGTCATCGTGAAGCAGCCGCGTGGCACGCTTGTCAGCCAGAGGACGCACCCTGCAAGCTCTTCCACCACCACATGCCCAACCAAGGCCCTCACATCTCGCCCTTGCCGACGGGGCCTCAGACACAGACAACTTCTTTCGAGCACTTAGGACTCACCTTGCACCTGACCAAGCCCTGCGATCATTAAGTTCAGTATCGAAGGTCGGTTCATCAGAGCATCAACGTCGAGGATAAAACAGCTGAGGCCCGTGCCTCAGGAATCGAAAAGCTCAAAATGGAGGTAAAACGACTGGGGCTGAGCCCAATGCAACCATCTTCAACTTTTGAACCGAAATAAGAACGTGCACCGAAATCCTGAGTAAACGATGGACGACTTAAGCACGCATTTTCAGAAGGACATCGCATCACATCGAAATCAATGCACGGATTGCTTGCAACTGGGCGAATTTTCTGCCTTTGTAGACTGTCTGCCTGAGTCAAACATGTTCAAACATCCGGTACAACTTGGTGACGAACGTTTTGTCCTCTCGCACAGAAGCCAACTCCGAAACATCCCGTCTCCGCAGCCGGATCTTTGCCAGCAAAGGACTGCCAGGGGTGGGAACAAGGCTCGGAAACGCTGGTGAGACTCCAAACACTTGCGGCACGTGTGGTCCTGAAGGTGATGAAATGGCTGCGAAATGGCTACGAAACCAAAAAGAAGGACCACCACCAGATCTACAGAGACTCAGAGCTGCCGCTCTCCAAGAACCCATCATCAAAGCGTGGGGCCCTTGCCTGAGGCATAACGCCATGAATATCAAAATGAAGCAAAGTGACACAAGATGCCGAGTGCCCTTGCGGCGTTTCAAAGCCGAGCACGCTGTCAAATTGGGCAAATTTCCGAGCTGTTTTTGGGGCACAGTCCGCCACATTCCGCCCTTCGGGCCCGGAGTCTTGCGAGGCCTTGCAAAATAAGGACAGCCTGTGAAAGTCTTCGGAAGTACGGGGCAAAAGACGCCGAGCGGAGCCCTTTCACTCAAAATTACGAGGGGAAGCTTAGAGGCCACGCGGCCACACGGTTGAGAGTTGAGAAGATGAGGATCCGTTTACCTGGCAAACATCCTGATCCGAACTCTGCGTGGTGATCTCAAAGGTGCCTAATGATGGCCTAATGTCCCCGAGGCTGATCCGGATCTCTCCGAAATTCCATGAGCCTAACTCCACCTGAAACAAAGGCTTCTATCAACAAAACAACACAAAACAAAGATCGAAAGACCGCCTCACAGAGCCATCGAGCACGCTTTCCACAGTGCCATTCACCTGTTCAAAAACGAAAGTTCACAGCACGCAGAGTTGCGAGGTTTCGAAGACCCAACCAGAAAATGAGGGTCTCTCGTGTTTCTGGGGATGTCTGGGACCGCTGGTCCAACCTCTCCTCTCAATGGCTGCCTTACAAGGCACAACAAAGCTGTCACATAGTGTGGGCCGCCGACAATTTTGCATAATTTTGCTAGATTGCATCCTCGCTTGGCAAGAAAATCTGTACCAGAATCCTTCGCATTGCCCCACACACAACGGCAGCCATAGCGAAAAAGGACCTCACCACAGCCCACACAACCAGAATGACTGCAACCCCCCCCTATAAGTAGCGACAACAAGCACCACAACAACCACCGGTACAAATGCCGCAAGTCAGGCGAAATTGATAGTAAAGCAAAGAGGAGTAAGAGGAGAAGCAGGAAGACAAGGAGAACTACTACTAAGATTGCAAGCTCCGCAGCATTTGCAAGCCAAAGCCAAGGCTTGCTCATCACACTGCCTTCGCGAACTCGGCCATTGGGCATGAGCACACCTGGGCAAAACCGGAGCTATTCCAGAGAACTCCTTGCTTGGCAACATAATGCAGATAATGTGGAGGCTACTGTTGGTCCGAAATTCAACGGAACATGTCCCAATATGTCCCAATCTGCATCATGAAGCGCTCTGCTGTGTCAAGCGGCGACCCCCGCCGTGCTGGCAGCCGTCTGCCCACCTCGGCCATGCCAGACTGATGCTCTCTGGCCCCTCTCGTCTGTGATGAAGTGGCATTGAAAGTGCATATCATGGTTCAGGAGATCCGGTAAGCTGGCCTTCTGCCGCTGCCCAGAAGCAATCCAATGAATGAAAGCTCCAAGGACCTTGCTGACCGCAATACTGTCGGCCATCCTGCCTCAGCTGCTGACATATTTTTTTGTTTGCCAGTCTTCATTCACTGGCTACCACTAGGCAGCCAGCCACCTGAAACATCCGTAGCCGTGGCGCCGGTCCTGCACCAACTCCGATGTTGCACTCTGGACTTCACTGGATGATCTAGACCTCACACAACCGCTGCAGGAAGGAGAGTACCACAGAGCACCTACACAACATCTATCAAAACCATTCGAGAGATCCCAAATGGATACTGCTCCAAAAGCTCCGCAGCATGCCAACACCAGCCGAGGCCTTGAGGTAGCTGCCCAAGTAACAGCGCCCATCTGGCCAGGTCTCTCGACCCCGCCCTTCCCTGCAATCTCGGACCTGGCTCATAGGGCCGCAACCGCATCAAGAACAGAGGCCTACTAAGTAGAGTCGCAGAAGGAACACAGCAAGATGAGGATCTCTACGGCACGTAGTGACGAGGGTTCACTTCCCAGACCCAAGCCATGTGAAATCAAAGTGAACCTCAGGCATCGGCCCAGCTCCCTGTGTACACGTGGCCACCTCGCCATGCCAAGGTACCTGGCATGGCGACACTGTTAACCACTCCAAAAAGAGAGGAGGACTGCCTAGCAGGCTAGCACAAGCTGCCTGACGACCATGAACTGGTGCGCCAATCGCTGACCTCCATTTGCAGGCTGGGTTGCCTTGACCATGCAGTTGGTTGTTGAGGAAGTCGCCCTCGTACCAACCATTCGCCCAGAGGACCTGCACAGCACAGCGAGTTTGTGAATCAGGCTCTAGCTCCTGTGCTTGACCACTGTTGACAACCAATGACACCCATCCATCTCATGACAGTGGAGCCTCAACATTCTGAAACCTCACGTGAGCAGACTTGTGTTGGAGGGCTTTGTGCCTTGCCCTGGCAACGCTTGCCTTGCCTGCACGCGGCTAAGGCAAGTTTGGCTCTGGGCGCAGTCGAAAGCATTGAAACACATGCTCTGTCAGATGCCCTCTCCCTCTCTCGTCGCTCTCCTCCCTCCCTCCCTCTCCCTCCCTCCCTCCCTCCATCCCTCTCTCTCTCTCTCTCTCTCTCTCTCTCTTTCTCTCTCTCCTGCACGCTTAAGAGGCCGCGAGGGCCAAACGGTTCGGTGCGGTCTCAGGTCTCCTGTTTAAAAGAATTGGTATGGCCCGCAGTACTCTCTCTCTCTCTCTCTCTCTCTCGCTTGTGACTGGAGTCTCCTGAGCTCAGGTGAGGCTACAGTCACCCGTAGCAAACGAAACAAGCTTGTGTTCCGCATGTTCCACGCCGCTAGTATAGCAAAGAATACCGCTCTCTTCTGAATGAAATGGCTGAAACTGATCGGACTTCGCCCTTGTCTCAAACTGGAGAAACCGCAGAAACGGCTAATGATAAGTCTGTCGCAGAAGGGAGACGGGCCTGAAGAGTCCTTCGAAACTAGAGCCATCCTGCCACTGCTCCCGGCCATGTCCGTCCTGTCAGACTTTTCAGATTGTCAACGCGCGAAGAAAGATTCCCACGATCAAGCTTGGCCCCATGGAGAGGGGTAAAATCACACGATGCGCTGCTGCCCTGCGTAATGATTCCAGTGGTGTGAACCCAGTCTGAAGCCTGAGAAGTCGGCTCTCAACAGCTTCATTTTCAGCGCCTCTTTCAGCTGGCTTCCCAGGCTACTGGCTGGATCAGTCAACGCTTCCAAGTATCTCTTCAGGCAGCCATGCTCACCTGACAACAACCGAAAAATCCACAACGAACTCCAGAAAGACAGCGACGTGGCCTGGGGCTTGGGCCTTGAGTCATCTAACCCAACACCACGCTTTCGGATTTGTTTCTGTCTTTTGAACAACTCTGTTTTGGCATGTTCTTGGAGTAAATATCTGAATATGCTGCGGTAACATGATCGCATGAGCATCGGCTCTACAGTGTCTCATGACGTCCAGTTCCGCTGTCTGCTTTGCGCAACCCCTTTGTGCACACAACCTTCATGGTAAGATGGCAATGGTTCACTGGCACGCCAAGATGAAATGGACGATATGTCCACGACATGTGCTAAATTAACTTCAGCAGCTAAGTAGTTGACAGACCCCCCCCCCCCCTTCCAATACCACAGTTGCTGGACAGGTACTTTGCTTCACACGCAGCTCATCGGATAAGCATTCGGAATCCTGCAACTGTAGCTCCACTTCTATCATGCATGGATATGTAAAAACATCAGAAAAGCTCTGGTACGCATCAAAACTCTTGACAGCTTTTGATGGAAACCAGCATGCAACCGTGCAAGAGCATCTGTCCTGCAAGGCCCCGCTCTCATAGCATTCCTCATTGACTCAAACCAGATTGTAGGGTAAATTGCTTCATGGATTGACAAACTTATATCTTTAAGTATGAACCAGTAGCTAGCTAGTCTGAATCCTTGTCTGTCAGTTGAGATGGGGAGAGAGAGGTTCAAACCACTGGTGGCTTTGTTCAGGTCCCTGCCTCAATCCAAAGAGGTTCACAAAACGTTCCACAGTCTGCCCAATGAAAGTGCACCATACGCTACAAGACGAGCGCCTGCAAGCTGAGCTACTCTCGAATTTGACTCGCGGGAAATCTCAAGCCTCAAAAGCTTTGAAGCCTCACACAGTAGGGGCTCACCTTCCTCAGCCCAGCAAATCCCAAGTTTCGAGGCGGCACTCGAGCAGCTCGCGGAGAAATTCGGCAGGCTGGCCGCTTCCAAGGCTTGCACACACCTGCGAAGCATGTTCTGAAATGTGCAAAGCCAGAAGTCAGGAGTGAAGACTGTCAGCTGTCGAAGCTTCCACATAGCTGCGGTGAGCAAATATGCGTTTTAATTGCATGTACTTTTAGTATCGTTTAGTTGCAGATACAGGGCGCGTGCCTTTTTCTGCAGGCAGGGGCTTTTATTGCTGGGGATGCGGAGCTATGTATTGACTAAAACCACATTCAACACATGCAAGAGCCACATTCAGCAAACGAGGAGACTAACCACCAACTACGTGCCCACCACCCCGTTAGAAAATTCAACATTGGAAAAAGCCATGTTCAGCAAATGTAACAGGATCGGACAGTGATACTCGGTGTGTGGTTTCTGGGGTCCTCGTTTGCTGAATGTGGTTTTTCAGCAAACGAGAAAGCCAGAAACCACCAACCTCAGTCCGATCGTTAGAAACCTCAACATTAGACAATGCCATTGAACAATCACCTAAACACCGAAATTCTGAGGTTTGCCCGTGCAAAGGGGTTTGCCTGAGGCTCATTTGCTGTTTTTCGTGCTTTTGCAACAACCAGAGCAACCAGGCGAGCACGCGCACCTGCATGAGACCACGGAGTTCTGGAAGGAGTCGGCTGGAGTCCAATTGCAGCAAGCGACCCGCGTGGCTGGACGGAAGGTGATGGTTCAGCACCTTGGACAAGGTCTCACAGCAAGTGTAAGACTACGTTTTCTGCTCGCTCGCTGACCATGAGTCCATGAATAACCAAACAGAAACAGTAGATCACCTTGAAGTTTCTGCTACACATTCGGGATGTACTTCCGTCAAAACACAGCAAGCAAGAGGGTCGAGCGGACAGCACACATAAGCCAAAAACAAACTATCTAGAACGACCACGCAACTCTAAATTCAGAAGGGTTGGAGTACTTAAACAGGCTACCTGACCAGGATGCGAAACAAAGACGAGGACACGTTTCACTTCAGAAATTGTCTCTCAAAACAACCCAAAGTTGCGAAGGTCCCTGGAATGCGGTGCCAGGAACTCGCTGCACTCGATTCGGTAGCACCAAACAGCTTTGGATGTTGACCTGGGCAGGTCATAACGACTGGGAATCAATCAATGAAGACACATCCCCCGCAGCCTTCGTTGGCAGCGTGAAGCCATAAGTTCGATAAAGCATGGGGTTGGAGAGCTCGCCATACTCCAGAAAGATCTCTTCCCCTGGTGTAATGCAGCGTGTGGCTTCCAGGCACATGTCGCCCGATGAGTCCAGACGCACCTTGGCACATTGCCGGCTGGGATCATGGTTGAAGCAGTCCAGACCAGGCACCAGCGTGGAGCGCGTACCACCGACTTCAAAGGCACGCGTGATGACCATGAGCCATGCGCGAAGGAACTCTTCTGAAGAGTACCGCGGCGGCTTCTCTACGCATATGAGGCGATATCGTTCCAGCACTCCCCAAGACAACCGCTCGATCAAGTCTGCCTCGCAAGAAGGAGTAAGACTTCTTCGGAAACTCGCTGGATCACTGGCTGCACGTCTATATGGATGCAGCGCAAAGGTTTCACATAGAAGCACCTTAGCGAATGAATGCAGGATGTTTCCTCGGACACCATCTAATCCAGAACGAGCGCGATCCTGCGTGCATTGAGCCAATAAACCTGCCAGGAACATAGCAACCAAAAGAATATCAATATCCTGATTGTCAGCAGGGGCCTCACGTCCAACCATAGCCGCCAGAACTGCAAGGTCCGGGTCCAGCTGTCTGACCAAATGAGGAGATACATGATACGCGTGGGGACAGGTGGCGAGCACCTCTCCCTCGGCCACCGGTGCAGTGGCCACAACGCCAGGAACCTCCAGCATGTTCAAGCTCGCTCTCTGAATCTTCGGATTCCAATACCCCGAGTTTTCGCACAGGGCCCTTTGGAGCTCCTCATGCCTCTGTATATCCTCGGAAGGATCCACAGGCGATGGCGCCGCAAGATCGCGATGTTGCCTTTGAATCTGGCATGTCCACCCTGATGCAAGGCCTTTGGTAAAGACAAGTGTGTCACCAGGCATCGCCGCGGCCGGCACCAACATACTAAGCATTCCTTCAGGGGCCTTGACCAGGACCTCCGACACTCCTGCAGGCGATCTGTCACCGCAGGCACAAAAATCGCAGGCAAAACCACGCAAGGTGCTAGTGACTTCGAGAACCCAGCCTGGCACCGCATCTCCAGGCACCATTGCCCGCAGACACCTCAGCAAGATTTCTTCCTCACAGCGAGAGCTTCACGGGATCGTGAATACAAACCCCAACCAAAGCTAAAGCATGTGCTGTCATTCGCTTTGTTTCTGCTGATGCTTGCTTGCTAGCCCGAGTGCCCTCCACAGCTGCCCCAGCGAAGTGCTGGTGGGGTTTAGGCTTTCAGGTTTTTGTGTCCTGCCGCCACACCTGCTGTGGTCTGGTGTTTGGGGATGTGGGTTTAAGGTTGCGGCCTCCACCCCCTACCCCTCCTTTGTGGGGTTTAAGGTTGAGGGTTTTAAGTTTACCTTCAGGCTTCGGAGTTCCGCCGCCGCCCTCTGCAATGTGGTGGTGGGTTTGGAGTTTAGGGTTTCTTGAGGGTTTGACGGTTCAGGGTTACATTGGGGTTTCCGGGCGTAGTGTTTATGGGTTTCGGATGTGTGGGTTTTTGAGTTTAAGGGTTAGGGGGAGGGCCATCCTTGTCGGTTTGTTGGGCCACGAAAAAGATGCGAGGCTCCAAAAAGTGACGACAATTACGAGGATGGCGAAGCTGAGGGACATCAGGGGATGCCATGTTCGTGCAGGAGGGGGGGTTCAACGGAACCCCCCCAGCAACAACAGTAGCAACAACGACACTAGACCTGCTTGAGGCTCCCGTCTCTTCATGTGTCTTGCAACTTGCCTGGCTTCTCCAGGCCGCACCACCACACAGCGCCAGCCCTGTTCCTGCTCGAAGGCAATGCGCAAGACGTCACCTGCTTGTTTCTTGTAAGTTTCTCACGCTGGACCTCTCCGGGCACCCGTCGGCAACGCTACAGCAACCCCCCGTAGCAGCGGACCCTCCTAAACCCTTATCCCGTGACAAGCCACTTGAAAGCTTACTGCATGGCAACTGGCCTGAAGCCAACCGAAATGAACGAGGAGGAACAGTTTGACAGGATCTTGACTCTTGAGGAAGGTATGGTGCGCAGACGCACAAAGGAAGACACACGCACACAGGCATCCTGAGCTTCCAGCACACATGCAGACAGGTCCAAAAGAAAAAGGCCTGGAGCTGCCTCTTTGGGCAACGGGAACGCCGAGACTTTCCCCTGGTCCTCCGCAAGTCTCGATGTTCAGAACTGTTCAGGGACGCTGATGGTCTTTAGAACTAGCCGCTTTGTGTGTAGCCACTGTAGCGTTTTTCGAGGTGTCCAGTGTAAAGAAACTCATTTTCGGATAAAAAGCCTTCTTGCTGTGATCGAAGCATCACTATTTATGGAAGCAGGAACGCCAAGACCCACCACATTGCTCACCGTAGCCCTCCTGCCTGTATAGGTGAGTTGAATCGGCCAAGAAAGCAATGGAAATCTGGCCCACCAAGGCCCAAGCTGCGAGCAAGCAGTCCTTCATCACGACTTTGGTGAGACCAGGGATTACATTGCGCGGGACCAGCACGTCAGCACGCCCAGAAGTCACCTGCACGCACAGCCGGTCACCTAGTGCGATCCCTCCAGTACTCCATTCCAGTGCAGCCCACTTAGACCACACGATACAGCCAAGCAAGGCACGCAAGGATTTCTCAGCTGCGTCTCTGACATCCAATAAGAACAAGCACAACTTTCCGACAGACATCTATACTCAACTTACTTCAACAACACACCGCATCGTGCTTAACCTGAGAACTCCGGCAAGCCTTGACAGATATGTGCTCTAATCTGCGACGCCGACAACAACCAGAGCCACCACGCTGCGACAATCTCAAAGAGTTGCCCATGAAGGCCGCACGATCCTCTACTTGTTTGCACAATTTCTCTCAGAATATGTCCAGAACGTCTTCTCCGTCTTAGCCATGTCATTCTACGGGACTTCACTGATTCAACTTGAGTCAAGTTGAGCCAATATGTGGTGGCGCAATGGTTCAACTCAAACATACCGAAATTCAAATCGCCATGTCATCCATGTCCCTTCACCTGCCCATTCCTGGTCCAAGTTCCCACTCCATGTCGGAAAGACAGGTGTTGGTGGCTTGCACAAGGATGCGGCCTAGGCGCCCTTTAACCTTTTCCCCCTTCGGGGTACCTCCGTACGCCTCTTTCACGAAATATAAAACAAACATATGACAGCCCCGCACTGAAAGCACGTAAAGCAGCCAGCTCCCTCTCCTGCTGATTTTGGCACCATTTGCCATCGTACGTGGAGCCATCCTGGAGGAAAGAGACATACAGAATGATCTCTCACACGTCTCACAATGCGTGAACCATCCGACTCTGTGACGTGGCTTCGCGGCTTCACACAAGCCTTCGCAGAATAATGGAAGAGTAAGCGACAACGTAAGAGAAAGGAGTACCCGAGTGTCGCAACACAAAGATCCTTTGCAAAACCCAGCCCAGTCCGCCCAAGTGAAGCGACCGAATCCGCTTGCATGCCCGGCCGACCACTGACCGTCATAAAGACTGCCTGATCAGAGCCATGCAGCAATTATCTTAAGCCATAAGTTAGACAGCACTCCCGACGCTTAACAACCAGGGTGTTGAGAAGAGTGTCTGGCAGACATTGCAGCTTCAAGCAATAAGACTGCTGAAGTGGCACCAACTATCGGAGAGTTGTTTGCTTTGTCCAAACTTCACATCAACTTCTCAGGCAGCCTTGCACAAGCAGGTTCGAAAGTTCATCCTGCACAGCACCGTGCACATGCCCTGATCAGCAGCTCACCATTCGTGTGCCGAAGTATGCCGCTGCCATTCGCTGCGCGATCTCGCCACTGACCCTGCCAAGTGGGCGAGTCTGTATTGGCTGCACCACAAACATACGAATCGTGCGAATCAACACGAATCGCATGCGCAAACTTGAGCCTCAGCAAGAGCCTGTACAGGGTCCTGGAAGCTAAGGTCCTCAAAGATAAGCAAGGCAGGGGCAGGGGCAGCAGGGTTCAGGCCTCGAAGATGGCCCCATCTGCAAGATCCAATAGCACCTGCATCACCTGCGCATTGTCCTCGGACACTATCGACTTGCACAAGGCATGCTTGTCGATGTTTTGGTCGAAGTATGGATGAAGCTGACAAGCCCAGCACGGCTTGGCAACACGACTCCTCAACTCACATCGGTGCCTCCGAAACTGCTGCAGTGGGGGTTCGAGGTGACTCTGCATTCTGCCGTGTCCTGCAGGACAAAACACCCTCACGACACATACCTTCAATCTCACTACACGGCCTGTCAAAATGACAATTCTTTCAGCTGCGCATCCGAAAATGCAAGCGAATGTCGACTTACATACGGGGATTCTCTTTCACACTTCAACTTGTGACCCTCTCCCAGTCCGTGAACGACATGCCACTGCCGGAGGGGAAGCTGCATGGACCTTGACGTGCATCGTGCGATCAGCTCAACAAAACAAATACGCAAAGCTTATGCTGCACAACCTGAAAGACGAAACAAGTAGCAATATGCCAATGGAACAAAGCAGCTCCAAAGCGACACGCGAAGGTTTCGTCCGCCACCTCAAGCGCGCAAAGCAAAATAGGTTTAGGAAAGAACAAGCTTCTACCATGCAGTAGTGCAGGCCGGACAGAACACTTCGGAAGCTTATGCGCCCAGAACATTGCTGACATCATCCATCCCGATATCTTGCCACGTGCAAAAGCAACAACTCATAACATGGGCCTTACAAATGCCGCCCTTGCTCGGCCGAAATAAACCTGTACCATACTCACACCTTCCACGAACAATGCCTGGCGGTTCCCGGTGCAGTCTTGGGCCAAGTTCCTGTCTTCGCCAGCTAAAATCTAGCACGAAGGGTTCACCATTCATCTCACAGCCGGCTTAATTCCACTGCTTCAACATCGCCTGATACCTCGTCCCGGCAACACACTCAAACTCCACGCATTCTGAAGTTGCGAGTAAAAGACATGTCGGCTGCATTGACGACGCTTGATGACTTGGACCACGGGTTGTCCGTGCACCTGCACCATTGACACCGCCTATTCAACCCAAAGGAATACTTCATGCAGCGTATCCAATTCACAAATTGTCAACATGTTGACTCACATATCCGAAACTGTGTTGACTCAATCTGCACACAGCTTGCTGATGGACATCCGCTAAAAACCCTGCACCGTCTTTTTAATGCATTTGCAAAGCCCCGTGACCTTCCTGTTGGACCGTCGTGCTCACGGCCTTCCAGTCATGGAATCGAAATGCCTGACGGTATGCATCTTTTGGCTGAGGCAGCGTCTCGTAACACATTGGCTGCAGCCCATGTTGGCCCCCATGTTGATTTGTTTTCTAAATGCTCTGCGCATGCACTGACTCTTGGCAAGAAGTTCAACCTTCATCTTTGTTTGTTTCTGGCACCAGCTGTTTGTGTTGTCTGGTGGGATGAACAAACGACACATTGCAAAACAAGGCTTGAACAAAACAGAAAGCTGAGTGCATGAACTGAAAATCTTCGCTCTCACGCCACCCGAATCACCCTGTGATGAGTCTTCTGGGTAGGGTAACTTTCCTCAAAAACATTTGGCATGAATTTAGCCCTCCACCAACTCTCGCATATACTATCGCATGAGATATTCAATCAAAGATCGCACATTCGATTCTCTTGCACCTTCCCCTTGCTACTTTTAAAACAAGCAGACATGCATTCTTTGCACCAATCTGCGACTCAATCAAAGTTCGAAACAGCTTGCAAACTTACATAAAAAGGAAAAGATTCCTATTTCAGACATTAGCGTGTTAAACCTTCAAAGAACGAATAAGGTTGATTTTCCACTTGTCTTCCTCAAAGCTGGATTCGAATAGATTTTGAAAATGAATTCACCTCTAAAGCATGTTGATGCATGACATGTTCTGACTACGATCGCACTTGCGCTTGGTCTTGCACAAAACCTTGAAGGTTTATGATTTATGTATGTTCGGCAGCCGCTGCATCCTTCATTCATCCAACTTGGACCAACCCCACGCCGCAACTCAAGTCAGAGGCATGCGTTTATTAGCCGATGCCTCTTCCGCTGCTTCTGATCAACAGTAGTAGAAGTACTAGTAGTAGTAGTAGTAGTAGTAGTAGTAGTAGTAGTAGTAGTAGTAGTAGTAGTAGTAGTAGTAGTAGTAGTAGTAGTAGTAGTAGCCGCCACGGATCAGACGGCCGGGCACTTGCATCCTGGAAAACCGGGCCTTGGGCGCAACTGCTGTCCTAGAGGTTCAACCAGTCCTCAGGGAACGTAACAGCTTGCGCCTTACTGTGAGCCGCGATCTTTGAGCCGTCTGATCTGCCGGGTCCCAATTCCCGGGCCTCCGGAGCTCAGACATTGCAGTCACTGCATTCTTTCAGGGGGTAGGCGAGAGGGAGGTGGAAGGAGTACCCACAAGAAGCAAACGCAGCCTGTTTCAGGTGGGGAAAAACGCGGATGGCGGTACCTTCGAAGCACCAAGACAATTTTCGGAGCATTTGTAAAGTTGCATTCAGGAGCATGTGCTTTAGTTTCACGCACTCAGCAGAGCGTTTCTTACAGAAAAGAAATCTTGAGCCGGAATATGTGGAGAGAAGCGGCTTGCGCCCTTCCGACCTGCCAGTAGCAACAGGGGGTCGACACAGTCGACGCTTTCTACCATGCGCACAGCGCCCAGACCCAGAGGAGAGGCAATATGGTCAAGCTACTGAGGGTATTGACTTGGAACGCCGGGCACTTAAGTTAACAGCAATGGGCTAAGCTTTGCACCTGGTTGCGTACAGCTTCAGATCAAATATGATGTGATTGCTCTGCAAGAGACGCACTGGCAGGAAAGCGCTAAGTTTATGTTAAGGGGTGGAATTGTATAAGCTCAGCCAGCAAAGGCAAGGCCAAAGCCTCTAAGGCAAACAGCAAACCTGCGCCAGATCACAACTCCACGGCACAGCCAGGCACGCAACCACAGGCTCGAACACATTCCCAAAGCCACCATGAGATGGAGCAAACATCAAAAAGACAAGGTGTTGGAAGCGGTCTTCCAATGGAAAGGTGCACGTGTTCACCTTATCACAGTGTACCAGCAAGTCTGGACCTCTCAGACAGCTCAACAAAACCGAGAGAACAGATCACTGTGTTTGGCCTTATTATTAAGAGCAGTCCGCGGAGTTCCGCAGCGTGACACTCTAGTCGTTTTTGGGGATTTCAACTTTACGCTGAACACAAGTGCGGGTGGTATAGGCACCTGCACGGCTTGTCACAGCATCGCTTAGCAGAAGACGCTTATTTTCAACGCCTTGTGCAAGGACATGGTCTAGTCGCGCTTAATACATGGTCTTCAGGATCAGGCCTAACATTTCGAGAATGGCCCCCCCCCCCCTTGGGTAAAGGGGAGCTTAAGCCCCGCTTTAAGCCCCCTTTAAGCCTTCTTAAGCCTCCCTTTAGGGGTCCCTGCAAAGGAAGTCCCTTTGAGGGGGAAGGGGGGGGTAAAGAGTCAAAGCCCTTAAGCCCTCCCTTTAAGCTTACCTTAAGCCCTTCCCTTAAGCTCCCCCTTCAAGCCCCTAAGCACTCCCTTTAAGCCCCCCTTTCAGCTTCCCTTTAAGCTCCCCTTTAAAACTCCCTTTAAACCCCCTTTAAGCCCCCCCTTTAAAGCCCTCTTAAAGCTCCCCTGTCGGACCCCCCGTTTTAAGGGGCTTAAAGCCCCCGCTTTAAACTTCTCTTTTTAAGCCCCCTGATTACTGTCGACAAAACAAGCAAGCTCCAGGCTTATAAGTTGGTCTTAAATCGAAGCACCGTGCCAAGTTCCATTTAGATACCTTAGCAAATGCTTGGCAAGGCTTGGGTTGTCAATGGACAGAGCTCTCTGGAAGCTCCAGACTAATAACCAAATTTGTGTTGCCCAAGTTGTTAACTGGAATAAGAAAGGTTCAAGACCCCCCTAAAGCAAAAAACAGGTGACCTTTCCAGGTTTTTGTCCGTCTCCATGTAACACAAGCAGCAAAGCAGACCATGTTTGTCAATGCCCTGCTCTTGACACAAGCAGCAATGCAGACAATGTTTGTCAATCAATGCCCTCTTCTTCTTCTCTCTCTCTCTCGGTCCCTAGTCAGAACATGCAACATGTGACTGCAATGCCAAACGGAACATGTGAGACAATTTTTTTTTAAGGGTAGGTGAAACGATGACAGTTCTTCAGTCACAATTGGAAGTCGTTGCGGATCAATTCCAAGCGGTTTAACAGAGACTGCAATGTCTCCGTGGACACGTACTTTATGAGAAGATTAGCACAATTGTCCTTTGTGCCAATCTTGCAACTGGCAGCACGCCTGCGTCAATCAGATTCTGCGTGCACAAACACCTAAGCTCAACGTGCTTTGTACGCTTGCCATTCCAAATCGTCAGGCAAGACTTTCCAGCCGTACTATCCGTGTGAAACCTTGCGCACAAATTCTGCTTTGAGGATGTCGACTTTACGTACAATGCTTTGTTAATGCCTTGGCCAATAGCACAGTTCTGCTTCGTTGCCGGAAGACAATGCTACGGCAGCCTGTGTGCAAAATGTGTGCACTATGGGCAAGCCAAGCAATTGCACCGTGCTTCCGCTTGTCGACTTTCTTGTCTTTAAGCAACGGCAAAACCCCCCCCCCCGAAAGCTTTCCCTAAAGCCGCAACCAAGCTCCTTTCTGTGGAAGGGTTGGGCAGCAGTTTAAAAGGCCTAATACTTGCTGGGCCTTTTTTGGAGCGTTTTGGGCCGCAGTTTTACAGAACCTTACCAAGAATGGCGTTAAGGTTCCATCACTTGTAAAAAGAAAGGATAAGGATCAAGTGTACACTGAAGTTCCAATTAAAAAAATGTGGGCTCTGGCACTCTAGAGGCTCTTGACAAGGCTCCCGGAAAATTACCGGAAAAAATAAGGCACCCGCAAGGAAAACAGCCCCACAGCACCAACTGGAACGTCCAGTGCAAGGAATTAGCGGCTCTTTGTCTTGTTGTTTGCCATGTATTGGTTTTGCGTTTCCATTCTTTACATTGCTTCGCATACGTCTTGCCCAGGCTACAAACAAAAAAGTTGCATGTGTCAGCCCTTATTCCTGACAAACAACACATTGACCACACGCAACAACACATTGTACAGCAGCGTAGTGTTAAGAGTAGAACCTCTCTAACTGTGAAAAGCAGAGCTTTAGCGCAGACTGCTTTTTCCGTTCGCACTTGAGCCAAACACGTCAGTGTTCGGCTGCACTGTCTTCAGTCAGCAAAGGTGCTCTCTCCAAGAGCAAAGGCTTCAAGTCTTCAAACGACATCTCAACTTTGTTTAGACAAAGGAGAATGCAAAAGTAACATGCAAAACATCTTGGTTACTGCTTCAGGACTTCAGGTCTGTTGCAAAACATACAGCATGCTCTCAGAATGCCTCAGTCGAGTGTCAAACAGTCACGACACGGTACGAACGACGGGGCAAGGCACACGGAGTGAGTAACGGCCAAAGTCTGTTCCTCAGAGCTTTGCTTCAGCACTTCCAGATGACTCTCAGGTCAACTCCCGAGAGCTAAAAGCCTCTCTGTGCTTCCCAAAACTCATCCTCGGACTTGCAAACCAAAACATGTCAAGTCAAAGCACCTTCATGTCATGCAAACATGCTCATGCCAAAACAAAACATGTTCTTGCCATGTCACAGCACTCATGTCCTACACATGTACCTGCAAGCAACTAGGCAAACAAAGAAATGTCATATTTTCACACCCCCTCATGCCTATTGCGCGGTCAGTCCTTCTTTCGTCTTTCGAGACTTTTCCTGGCTTCTTTCACCAGGAATCGGCCTAAGCCCTGCGGATAGACACCTGTCGCTGCTATGCTAGTAGCACTCGCATGCTCGTGGTTTCCTGGGCAAACACAAGAGGATAAAGTCCAGATAAAACTTGAATCCGAACTGACGAACCACCAATGCTTCAGGATACGGTTGCCAGCTTCCTCGAAACAGCACCGGTCTACCAAACACTCGTGCTCGAGTCCCAGTCTTTTCGCTGTTGACTTGTAGACTGTTTCTCCCCAAAGGCCAGACCCTTTAGGCCATTCGTGGGAGAGGAGGAGCCTCTCGTGGCCAGCATAGTCCTGGAAAACTGCTCGTATGCGTCTCCAGGACTTCTTGTGTACCTCCAGACTAGCTCTCCA
Source organism: Symbiodinium natans (assembly GCA_905221605.1). Classification (NCBI taxonomy): domain Eukaryota; class Dinophyceae; order Suessiales; family Symbiodiniaceae; genus Symbiodinium; species Symbiodinium natans. The sequence continues at coordinate 726,636 of CAJNDS010000713.1, read as the reverse complement.
TCTCGCCCGGTTCTTCACGTCCTTTGAGAAACGCAGGTGCCAAAGGCCACTACCTGCGCTGCACGGCGTAGACAAGTGTGCATACACGTAGATTCTTTCGTTAGAAGCCATCTTTTCCAGAATCCCTTTTAGCAACAAAGAAGCCTCTCTACTCAGCAAGTCTAGCTTCTTGGTGATTCCAAAGTACGCGATGTCACGTTCCCGCTTACAAGCTTGTGCTATCGCGCTTTCCTCTTCGCAACAGAGTTCCAAGACAACCATGGTGGCCTCCCCAGAAGCAACTCTGTAGGCCTCGTCCTTCCACGAGCTCGGAATTGCGAGCACTTCGTCGCAGGTATTGGGCTCTTTAAAGGTAACCGAAACGCTAGTGCCTGAAGCTTTTTCTTCCCAGCCAACCGGCTCGGTGGTCAAGCCACAAGCCTCACACAAGCTTGCCAAACTGTCATTCGTGGGACTTTTCGTTAGAGCATCTGCGGGGTTGATGGCCCCCGGTATGTGCTCAATCGTGAACCTTCCACGATCCACAAGTTCCTGGAGAAATGCGGCTCTTAACTCGAAATGGCGAACTTTCCTCAGCAATGTTCCCATTTTTGAGATACAAACCGCGCTTTCAGAGTCAGAGTAACCCTTCGAGAGATAGTAACCGGTCTCCCTGTCCTGCGGAATGCCTTCCAAGATGGTCTCTGTCAAGAGGGCAATGTAGAGACCTTCCCTGGCTATCTCCGTGAGCGCCGCGAGCTCACTCTCAGCGCTGGACAGGGCTGTGGTTGATTGCTTTCTGCTAAAAGTCTTCAGACAGCAGTTTTCCCAAGTAATCACACCACCACTAACCGAATTCAAACTCCAGCTTGCGTCTGTAAAACAGGAAACCGCCTGAGGATCCGCATCATCTTCCAGGATCTCCCGAGTTGATGGAAACACCTGTACTCGGTGCGGAAGCCCTTTTATCCACTTAAGGACGTCTCTCATGCATGTTTCAGCAGCCTCGTCTGGCGCCGCCTGGTGCCGGCCCAAAAACCCGCAACAGAATTGCAGGTCCGGTCGGGAGAGGGCTGCCCATGCAAGCCGACCAAGGGTTCTACGATACTTTTCGTGTGCGGCCGGGCTAATCTTTTCAGTTTGCCCTTTTCGAACCAGGTCGGAGTATCGCTTTTCAAGCGACGGGAGTTTGGGGCTCGGTTTGGTTATATTGTACTCAGAGCAGCACGCGTCTAGGTACTTGCTATCTAGCCCGAAATAGACGCGCTTGTCTCCGGAACGTCGGAATATTCTCCTACCCAAGAAGGAAACTTCCCCCGCACCATTCTCAGGAAGCTCTCCAGTCAGTTTCAGCTTGTAGCGTTTCTGCAGTCCTTCGAAAACTCTCTTACCTTCCGATGGGTCCTCGGAGTAGATCAGCAAATCGTCTACATAGAACAGTACCAACGTCAGACCCTTCGACGTCTTCCTTCGGTATATCGTAGGGTCCAGGCTTGGACTGAATCCGCTCTTCTCCAAGTACGAACTCAGTTCCTTATACCAAGAAAGCGGTGCCGATCTCAATCCGTTCATCGCTTTATGAAGACGAAGATACACCTTCTTGTTTTCTGCCTTTTGGGGAACAGAAGAGTCCGCAATACTCACATTGTTTGGGAGCTCTACGTACTCTGGCCTTGACACTGCAGCGTGCATGAAAGCCACGCTCACGTCACAGCTCAACACTGAGCCTTTCTTGCAAAGCAATGCCAAAAGAAGCCTTAAACCCTCTAAACTCGTAGTCGGGCTGTAGATGCCTTCTGAAAGCGTCGTGCCTCCCATTGAAGCGTAATCTCTAACAACGAGGCGGGAACGGTAAAGACCTTTACGTTTGATCGTGTTAACCCACCTGCTCGTGAGAACCCTCCGACCGCTCTCTCGCGCCGACTTGCGGGCCTCAGCTTCAGAGATCACTTTTCCTACTCCAAAAGACTCGAGTTCCTCAAGCTCCAACTTCATCGAAGCATACAGAAGTTCAGGGTCTAACTGTTCACCTGAGGTCTCAGAAACGGCGTTTCGGGGTACTTGGCACTTGATCTTACTCCCTCCGAATTTGAGAGTAAACGAATCAGCTACTTCTTTAGACGTGGCCAGAATGTCCGGTCCTTTGAACAAAGACTCTAACAGATGGTTAGTTAGCCAGTCAATTTCCATGTCCTCTAGGTCATCCGGCTGCATTTCCGGTGACCCAAGTCCGCCTTCCCCCTCATCATCTGTGGGTTCCACGTAAGACGGAATATCATTCAGAGGATCAGGATCATCTGGTACCATCTCTTCATCTTCGTTTTCAAACCCCGGGTCAGGGTCTTCTGACTTCACCGGATCAGGTGGTGGCTCAAACATGATGGGCCTTTCAGGATCCGCTGGGTCTAGAACCAGAGGCTGTGAAGTAGACAGAGCGTGTATGGCCCCTACGTCGTAGACAGGCTCACCTTTCGCTCCTTCTAAGGCCCTACAGACAGGAAAGATATCGATCTCAGTCTGACCCACTGGAGCAGCAAAGACACCGCCCCCTCTAGGCTCTTTAGGCCCTAGATACACAGCTTTCACTGTTTTCTTTCCCCTGTACTTCTGTTGATGCGCTTTTGAGCCCCCTACTTTAGCGTAGACAAGACATCCAAACGGCAGGGTCCTCGTACGATGCACAATCTCCTCGTGCAGCCGGTCAATGGGCGTAGTCACATCCTGGTGACTAAAGCTCCAGAGGTTGTAGCACCTGGCGCTGTAAAGGACACAAGCTTGCCAGAGCATTCCTCCCAGCGGAAGCTTCTTGTTCCAGTCTTCCGGCGCGGAATTCCGCGCAACTTCTCTCTCCAAGTCTAACCACACTGCCCAAAATCCCTGCTTCATAGTTTCTACTTGTCTTTCAATAGCGCCTTTTGACTGAGGGCGATACCCGGGCACGACGTCCACAATGACGCCAGAAACAGCTACATCACCTGTACGGGTAGTCAATTTTTCGGCTAAAGACATCAAAGCCGACTCCTGATCACATCTCACTGTGACCATTTTATTCACAAGACCCATTTCGCGAATCACTCGTCCAATGTTGTAAAACAGATCCGGATCATCCAAATTCATGGCCGGGATGACCGTGGTATAGTTCGAAGAGCAATGTGCAAGAAGCAGCACACGAAGACGACCGAAGTAGTAGAAATCCATTCCTATCGTCTGGTCCTCGCGTTGCAAACGCCTTCGCAAGCGTCTCGCAGGAACCTTCCCTTTACTCGAGGTGCAGGCCTCACAGTTCACATCATAAGGAAAATGACCTCTGGATCTATGCACTTGCAAAGCCACACTTCGCAGAGGTATCCTATCTGAAACTTCTGCACCTCCAGGCGGTTCCGGGGGTTTAGGTGGTTCAGCACCTTGAGGCTTCGGAAGCGGACTCTCTTTTTCTCCTCTCTCTTCTCTCTCTGAAGAACGTGGTGTGTCACTGTCGAGTTCTAAGGGCTCAGCTTGCGTCCCCTTACCGGGGAGGGGCAGTCCACGCACAACTCTCAAGTGGCTGTGCTCAGAAGTGGATCTGCTCCCTTTTTCATCATCGCCCTTTCTTCTCAACAAACAACAACCACACACACTCCAAGCACAACACCATGCCATGCACACCAACAAGCTCCACAAGTTCCTGTCGAGACAAAGGCCCAAGCACATGGCCTTACATGCGAACTTCAAAGAGGCTTTAAAACCTGAGCTCCAAGTTGGTTTCACAACGTGCCTGCTAAAGACCAGAGTACGTTCTACATCAACTCGAACATAACAGAAACGAGTCTTGATTCGCACTCGGACTCCTTTACGACGATGGTGTAAACGGTACTTTCGGGATACAAGTTGAGGGTAGTCACCAACTCCTCGAAACCTTTTCAAACACATCTTCAAGAATCGAAACCCTAACCAGAACGAACCCCCCAAGAGACTTGCTATCACATAGATCGCCAAGCAAGCGAAAACATCCAATGCTTCTCCTGGCATGCAAAACAAAGCACTCCTGGCCGGCAGGGGTCTGTCATGACTCATGTTCAGGAGGTTTGGGTTCGTGGCGTTTCTGAGGTTCACACTTGAGGGTATTTCGGATCTTTGAGGGTACTGCCGAGAAGATCGAAGTTCTTTTGGGCTTCTCTTCAAGGGACCTTCAAGCTCGCACACTCCTAACCAAGCAAGTCTCACACAGCAACATGTCTGTTCAACTGCTTCACTCATGCTTCTTTCCAAGTCCAAACAAGCCTGAAAGACACTGTGTTTTTCCAACGCGCAAGACATGCGATCGGCGCGTTCAGAAACAATTCCACAAAAGGAAGAATTCCGCACAGCCTTTAAGGCCTTCACTTCTTCTGGCAAGGGGAAGGAAGCACAAACTCCCTCTCTTCGGCTGTTTGACCCAAGCCGCCCGGAGGCGGAAGGGCACCCGCTGCGGATGATGTAGCGGTCTCGGAGGTAGGCCCTTCCTCCGCTGTCACGGTTGCTGGCTCTGGAACTGCAGGCAAAGACTCTACAGCCACTGGCGCTTCTGGAACCGTCAAAGGCGAGGAAGTTGGAACCACAGACCAGGCCTTCGGTGTAGCCCCCGCTGGTGCCCCCTGGGCTTTCGACAGAGCACCTGGAATTTCCCCAGGAGCTGCCTTCGGGACATAACCGGGACCTGGAATTTCCCCTGGAGGAGGGGTCTCCGGCACACTCTCCGTTGCGGAAATTGGAGCTCCAACCGGTGCCGTGGGTCCTGGAGTTTCTGGGGCCCGCTCCTTTTCCACCACCATAGGCTCCACACTGTGGTCCGAGGGACCAGAAGAAGCAACAGGTGGGACATCCAAGAACTTGAATGACTTCAAAGGGGCCAATGAAACTGCGGAAGGCGAAGGAGGTACCGGTGTTGATGGAGCTGCAGTGTCCCCCAGAGGGGCTCCTAGAGATGCTGGATCGAACTTGTACCCGTCCTTCGCAACCGGCGATGGCTCCATAATGATAGGAGACGGTGGGGGCGGCGCAGAGGAGCCCACATCTTTCAAGGCTTTCTCCGCTTCGATGAGCGCCAAAACTCTGGTCCGGCTCTGCATCATGTATTCCCCCATTGAATCGATTCGTCCGACGAACTTGCCGAGGATGACTCTGCAGACTCTGTCTCCGAGCCTTCGTTCATGGCTCCAGTCTCCGAGCCTTCGTTCATCGCTCCAATTCCACCTCCAGTATCTGTGGAAGCAGCTGCACCCGTTCTTCTGGCCTTGACCTTGGGTCGAGCGGACTGCAAGTCCTCCCATTTTCGGACCTCTGCTTCGAACTCGATATAGCGCCGGGTGCGCTGATCCATTGCCCCCATTAACGCACGCCACCCATGCCTGATGGCTGAGCCTGGCACCCACTCGAGCTGGAGCTCGACGTCGTCTGGATACATTCCAGCCAAAAGGTTGCGTTCTGCTTCCGGCATGGCCTCGTAAACGGTCAGGACCTTGAGGATACGCTTGATGTAACCCAGCGCAGCAACGTCCCCTCCACTCTGGTGGCGTAGGTGACTCGGATCGGGAGTATACCCTTCGATAGCTGCACGCGCGTCCCTTGCACGCACGCCGCGTTGGTGAAGAGTGCGGCCTTGACCCGCGAGTTCGAACCTTGTAGTATGCTCGTCCAACAACTCGTCGGTGAGCTGGGAAAAATCCCTCTTTCTCTTCACCGGAAGGATGCCTCCTTGCTCCGGGGCTTCCGGAAACTCGGGCAGCCACAGCGCCCACGCAACCTCCGCGCTGATGTAGGGCGTTCCATCCAGAGGATCGGGATCGTGATCGCGAAGCCTCTTGGACCAACCCGTTCCCAGGCACGGCCCCACATCTGGGTCTGGACGTTGGATCCGCCCAAGGAGCTTCTGCCCAACCTCGAGGAGGTAGCCGTCGGTCATCAAAGCATCTGTCAATGACGCAAAGATGGTCCCCTGGCGGGAAGGATAAACGATCCCATCTCCGATAGACATAAGTGGAACTGCAGGTTCCAGGTTGTTCTCTGGAATTGCCGGCACAGGGTATCCACATGCAATAAGATCTTCTCGCTGTTGTCGTATCGCTTGCATGAAATACCTGAAGCGCGGTCCCCTCAGCATGCTTCTCCACTTCACTATCAGCGACGGCTCGGCTGATGGCTGCGAAGGCCTGGCCTTGCTTGCCCTCCATTTTCCCCATGCTTCCTCCTCTTCTGTCTCTCCTGTCTCTGATGCAGCCACCGTAGGCGAAGGTACTGCAACTTGACTCGGAGGCCTCGAGAAAACATTGAAGGGGGCAGCTGAAGCCTCTGCATCCGCAGTCTCGACTGGCGCCGCCTCTGCTGGTGCAGGCTCTACTGGTGCATTCAAAAACACAACCTCCTGCCCGGCACTCTCCGCTGGAGAGTTGTGGGAATCTCGCTCCACCTCCATTGGCGGTTCCGACATGCTCAGTACCTTCCCTCAGGGAAAACCAAGACACGCAAACAAGCAAAATGGCTGCGGACAAACATGCGCACTTCAAGCCTTTTGAGGTCCTTTTGGGCTTCCTAACGCAAAACATGCCTGGCTCGGTTGCTTTGGGGCACTCACTTCCTTTAAGGGCACACCTCAAACCTTCACTGCCGAAGATCAGAAGCGAAAAGCCTTTCAAACACAACCCCTTCACAAGACATGCCAGCAAAAACATCACGTTCCAAACTGCGCACACATGCCGCTGCCAAAAATCATGTTGCTGTCTGACAAAAACATGGCATTTCCTAACAGAGTCATGAAGTTTCCTAACCAGACTTTCGGAACACAGGCTCCTATCACCACTCAGGACAGGCGTTTTCCTAGTACAGATCATGTCGTGCGGTTTCCTACCGGCGTGTTCTTCAGGAATTTCCAGGGACCTACTCCTAACTTCAGCCCTCAAACCGCGCAACATGAACTCAAACGGCGTTCCCGTCAAGACGTGGCGGATAGACTTCTCGTCCTTTCCAGGCTTCTCATCACTCTTCGCTTCTTTCGAAGTCTTCTTCAGGATGCTTGGTCCTGCAGTAATGTCTTTCCTGGGTTCCTTGTCAACAGGAAGAGAGTCGATCTCCATGTCCGATCCCTTGGATGGGCGTTTAGGAGCTTTCTGCTTCTTTCCGCTAATCGCCCACCAGGCCCGTTTCGCCCCAACCAGGCGGACATTCTTCTTTCCACCCTTGTAAATGCGAGACCCGGTGCGCGCAAGGTGCGTCTTCCAGCCCCGTTCCGACGCGGACCACGGAGATACCACATTGAAAGGCACGTCCGCCACAAGGACGTCCTCCAACGTCAACGAAACGTCGCCGAAACGAACTTCCAGATCAACGACATTCGATACGTTTATGATGTCTCCTGAGGCACTATAGAGCGTCACCGTGCGATCATGGTACTTGCAGACACGAAATCCTGACAGATGATCTGCTGAGACGATGTGGCATGTGGCTCCACTATCGACCAGCCACACATCACGATGCTCTACCTGCAGCGAAGCGCAGACGTATGCCGCATCTCCCTTCGAGGTGCTTCCAGTCAGGGTGCCTACCTTCTCATCTACAGTGACTTTCGGCCCTACAGCGACCGGTCTAGGGACTGCCTCTACGGGCTTAGGCTTCTCAGGCTCAGGCTGGCTCAGTACTTCTCGTACAGCAGAAGGCTTGGCAAACCTCATCGCCATCACGGTGGAGGTCCTCGAAGACTCGGACTCTGCCTCGGACTCTGGTTCTCCCATAGCCCGGGCTCTAGCCTTCTTCTTCTTCTTGCCTTTGCCCTTGCCTTTATCAGGCTTGTCGGGCTTCTGCTCCTTGTCTTTGCCGCCTTTTCCGCCTTTCGGCGTTGGAGAGCGTGGCTTTCCTTTGGGATTCTGCGCTCCCTTGCCATCGCCCTTCTTGCCCTTGTCGCCCTTCTTGCCCTTTTCACCGGCTTCACGCTGACGGCTCCAGCAGTCCTTAGCCAGGTGTCCCTTTCGTCCACAGTGGTCACAAAGCTTGTCACCCTTTCCTGACATCTGCCGATTTGAGGAAAAGGGACCCTCACACAGACGAAGCTGCTCCTCATAGTACCGAAGGCTATCGCTCAGCGATGTCCAGTCGTTGCTCTTTCCATGAAGAACGACGTACTGTCTGAGCTCCTGGCTCAGAGCTTGCAGCAAAACACTGCAGCGGTCAGCCTCCGTGAGACGCAACTCTGGAAAGTTCCCAAGCTTGGATTCGGCACGAGAAAACTCGTCCTCCAAGTGACGGATGAGGTCTGTCGGCCGTCGGTGATGCTGGCACGTAGTCGCCAACTTGAGGCACTGCTCCCGCACGTAGACAGCTTCCATGCGAGACACGATGCTGTATTGCTGCGTGATGGTCCTCACAGCCTCGTATCCGCAGGCACTGAGAGACTGCCTTTTCGAGCACGAGCGTAGCAACTCTTGACCTCTTTCCCAACGTGAGAGAGATTGGGTGAGATAGTAGTAAAGCTTCGCACTTCGAGCAGCAACATCATCCGCCAAATCCTTCTGAAGGATCTCATTCTTTTGCTTGACGCAGAGTTGCAACTCTCGAACGAAAGACTCATCTTGAAGAGCAAGCCACGATGACAGTGTCTCCAGGTAGGCATGCCATGTCTCGACTTCTCGCATCCTGCCCTTGTTCATGCCTTGATGCTCTAGCATCGGCAGAGATGGAAGGTACTTCTCCGCCCTATTCTGCACCAATGGGCTCCGAACAGAGCTCGAAGACGAGGTAGCTCCTGCACAAGGCACAGAAGGTGTGCTCGGTGCAGCTGCAAACGGGTCTTCCGTCTTGGCTCTAGCTGCAGCCTCCGCAACCAAACGGGCAGCTATCAACTGCTGGTTCTGCTGGTTGGCCTGACTTTGCTGCCTTAGCATCTCCAAGAAGATGGCTTGGAAGTTGCCTTCACCAAGGCCATTTCCAGCTTGTACTCCACCCACTTGGCTTCCAGTAGGCGAAGCATGAGCTTGAGCTGGAGTTGCCGGAGGCGACGCAAAAGGGTTCGCTCCTCCAGCAGGTGCTGTCGGTTGTCCTTGAGACCCAAAACAGCAAAGCCTCTTCCTCAGGGCTCACATCAGGTACTGGCACTGTAGACGCGTCCGGAACTTGGGCCATGGCTTTTCCTGGAACGTCTCTTCAGGACGCTCCGCCACCATGTGAAAAGCAGAGTTTTAGCGCAGACTGCTTTTTCCATTCGCACTTGAGCCAAACACGTCAGTGTTCAGCTGCACTGTCTTCAGTCAGCAAAGGTGCTCTCTCCAAGAGCAAAGGCTTCAAGTCTTCAAACGACATCTCAACTTTGTTTAGACAAAGGAGAATGCAAAAGTAACATGCAAAACATCTTGGTTACTGCTTCAGGACTTCAGGTCTGTTGCAAAACATACAGCATGCTCTCAGAATGCCTCAGTCAAGTGTCAAACAGTCACGACACGGTACGAACGACGGGGCAAGGCACACGGAGTGAGTAACGGCCAAAGTCTGTTCCTCAGAGCTTTGCTTCAGCACTTCCAGATGACTCTCAGGTCAACTCCCGAGAGCTAAAGCCTCTGTGCTTCCCAAAACTCATCCTCGGACTTGCAAACCAAAACATGTCAAGTCAAAGCACCTTCATGTCATGCAAACATGCTCATGCCAAAACAAAACATGTTCTTGCCATGTCACAGCACTCATGTTCTACACATGTACCTGCAAGCAACTAGGCAAACAAAGAAATGTCATATTTTCACACTAACAAGCACATTGCACATTGTAAAAGTTTCTAAACAGCACAAACCCAACTTACACACAGCTTCGCACTTGCACAGCACTTTCTCACACAAAGCGACGAATGCAGTTGTCCTGCCTTCTTCGTGCTTTCTCAGCTCTCTTGACCTTGAGCCAAGAGTCAAAAGTAAAACTGGAAAAACCCAGTTGACGCCACCTACGCAAGCTCACTTCTCCTACAAAACAAATCAAGGAAAAACATGCTCGACTGTTCAGGAAAGACCTGTACGTCCCGGACATACAGTAAGCACGTCAAACATGCGCCTTGGCCAAAAAGGCATCCCGCAGACGTGTCTATACACAGATTTTCACACCCCCTTTCGGGATGATCTTTTTGTCTCACCTCACTCTCAGATGACGACATCTTCAGATGATCACTCCAATCTCAGAGGTCTGTTCCCTGTCACACATGTCGAACACGGAGTGATGCATGTCGGGTTGGAGGTAACGGCCGCCACATGCTTGCAGTACACACTGTGATATTTGTCCCCGGACGGGAACACACACAGTTCTGTGTTGCCCGGCTCTGGCTTACAGTTCCCACACTGCCACATAGTTCGCCATGATCCCTCCATGCGATGACACGTCTGATCGTGATGAAAAATGCCCTGAGACTCTGAAGCAAATATGCGCTTGTCAACTCTGTCTTTGCAGCTGGAACTTGCATGCTTCTCCCTTGCACCAGCTGCCTTCGGCCTCGCTCTCAACGACGATGCCTCCTTTTTACCATCTGGCTCACGAGGGTTCATCTGTTGACTTCTCTCAGGCATAGAGTTGTTTTGGGCACCTTGTGGCTTCATCGTGTCATCATCCAGAGGCGGGTTCTGTGTAGCAGCTCTTTGCTGCTCATAGCCCATCCGGAAAAACAATGCCCACGCACAACAGCATGTCATGATCAGCGTACCAACCAAGATGCCGTTGACAAAGCACCCGATGATGATGATCCATACTGGATCCCAAGTCGGACTAGCAAACATCTGTACAAGCTCGCTGCCCATGAAGGTGGTTCCCCAAAGCTCTACTGGCCTCGCAGTCTCCACTCCAGAGCTCATCAACGCAAGAATGGCCACTGAAATCGCCACTCTCATCAAAGGATGTGCAACCATGACGCCCGAGGGAAAACTAGAAAACTTGCGTTACAAAGAATCGCAAGTGCTGTGCAAACGCACTGTGCAAAACGCACTCTGACTATACTCCTCACATGACTTGATCATGTGTGGCGTAAGATGAAACCAAATCGGATCCCCCTTTCAGTTTGTTGCTTTCAGGGCTTTGACCAACCCTTCTGCCAGCACCTTGCTATACCTCCCTGTTGCTGTGTAGTCAATGTCATGGAACGAGGCATGTGTCTGGCAACTGCAGCTTCCAAACATGTCGAAAAGCTTCTGGGCGCACTCGAGATGTGAACACATGAACCTGAGACGTTTTGACACTGGAAGACCGCTTCGACTCAACACGCCGGTGGCGCACAGCCACACATCTACGGGATACACAAGACCTGAGGCTCGAAGGACATTCTGTGTTCCCCATCTCTTCCAAATCATGTTTTGCTTTGGCAATTCGAACGTACGTCCATCTCCAAGCCTCAGATACCTCTCTGCAGATCGCATCAACGCCTCCCACTCAAGATCAGATTTTGTACATCTTTGCACAAAGTTCCGCAGTGGCGATCCTGAAGAGCAAGGCGTGGACACGTGAACGTGGATCCAAAGCCCTCTGCTCTTCCAAGCAGTGGTGACCTTGATGGTTTCTGCCAACACTCTTGAGGTCTCAGCATTGGCTGTGATCCCGCAATACGGCACCCCAAGTGATCCACACACCTGACACAGGACCGAATCCTCACTGCAAAACACCTCCAGCACTGCCACTTCATCAGATTCCTTCATGCTCTCTGGAGAAACTCGCAGCTGTGACAACATGTACAACGCCTCCACATGTCCATCTTGTGTGATGAAGCCTAATCGCGTTCTGTGTTCTTGGAAGAGTCGAGTTCCGAGATTTTTAGTGTAGAGATCAGCCGCATTCTCCTCGCCTCTCAGCCAACGCAACTTGAGCCGACCTCTCAAGAGATGTTCTCTCATCCATGCCAATCGGATCTCCACATGCCGCGAACGCTTAGAGACGTCTTCTGCATGAATGACATCCAACGCTGCCTGACTGTCCGTCAACAGTTCAGTGTAGATCTTGTCATGCTGTTCTTCACCACCTTCGTCCTCTGCATGGGCACTCATCTGCACATCAATTGAACCTTGAAGTTCACCAAAGGCAGTGAAGACACGATCAAGCAAGTGCAAAAATCCGATTGTCTCCTGTGCAGCATACTGCAACGCATGAAGCTCAGCCTCACAAGATGACAAGCACACCACTCCTTGCACTTTCGCGATCCCTCGCACAAGACCTCCTCCAAAACAGATGGCTCCACCTGTGATCCCTCTTCTGCCGATGAACCTGTATGGAGCATGAGACGCATCTGCAAAGACATGCACACCATTCCGCAGCACATCTTCGGAACATTCCAAGAACTCACCACTCAACTCCGATGACGGCAAGCGCAGTGCAACATGTCTGTCGGTGTAGAGATAACGTAGAAGTGCCCTCAACGCCGCCTCGGTGCTCTGTGTCGGCGCAGCTTGTTGCGTACTGATGAGTCCAATCATCAGTTTCAGATCTTGCCTTGTCTGGGCATACCAGAGAACCTTTCCAAGCACTCTGCGGAATCTGCTGTAGGCCTCCGACGTCAAAACCGGTGCACCTGTTTTCTCCAGTAGACCTGCTAGGTCTGGAACGGCAGTTGTGCCCTTTTGGATGCCAAACGCATCGAAGCATGATTGCAAGTATTCAGGCTTCACACCTACCTCGACTGCACTCTGCCCCGGCCACCGACGAATGCACCGACCAATGAACTCAACCATGCCGCCACCTTGACTGGATGTCTTCACCCTACCTGTCACCTTTACGGTTACTCGCTTCCCGATGGCACTCAAGACCAAGTCTTCAGCCCACTGATCATCAGTGATGATTAGCAAATCGTCCACGTAGCATACGATCATCACTCTGCTTGATCTATCCTTGTGCCACACAACACCCGCAAAGAGACATGGCTCACGTGCATCACTCAACAGACCTAGTGGACGGATCAACGACGAAAGAAGCTTAAGCCATGCCAACGAAGCATCCCGCAGTCCATTCAATGCGCAATACAGGAAGAAGAAGATAGCCTGGCCATCTTCCGAACTGATGCTCAGCGGTAGCTTCAACACAACGGGATTCGACTTGGTGTCCAACGGTGAGTTCATGAAAGCATGCCCAATGTCTGCCGCACAACCTTGCATGTCACGCGTGGCCATGAAGATCAAGGTGAGCATCATGGCATCATGGCTTGGGGTTGGTGAGCTAAACCCCTGCTTTCTTGCCGAGCCATGTGCAAGGTCCTTTGCCACAATGCGACACCTGACGCGAGTGGGATTCTTTCTGGCACAAACCCATCGAGCGGGTATAAGTCTCAGCGATGGGTTCTTAGCCTTCAGGATCTTCACTTCATGCTCAAGTATTGCCCTGCCTGTCTGGCAACGCTCTAAGTTGGTGAGTTCCTCTTGCATCCCGGAGAATACAAGATCTCCCGGCAGTTCCTCCAACGTACTGTCGTCTACTCCGGCATCAGGCTTCCAAATCAACACGCGACGTCCTCCCAACATGAAACTCTCACTCTTCGCGTCCTGACTTCCATCTCGGAATCGAATGCTGTTCACCTCCACATCAAACATGCTCGGACTTGTCACAACGTCGCTCAGCAGAACACTTTCACATGCGTTGCTGGACCAGCACAAGCCCTCGAGTCGTCTCGGCTCCTGGGGTCCTGAGGCTCGAATCTCATCTTCAAGATCAACAAGCTCAACATCAGGATGCCTCTTCACCCCCTTTTGCTCTGGTACCCTTGGGCCTGATCCTTGCTCGTCCACTTGCATGTGCTCGGATGACTTGGCGGGCCTGCGCTGTAGCAGTGAAGGTCGTGATGATGCTGATGGCGATGCTGGCTCAACTACCCGCACACGCTTCAACTCTGGCTCATCACCTGTACTCCCGGAAGCAACACCACGAGTCGACACCTCTCCACCTGAGCGCTGCTCTCTCTCTGGTCGTGGTTCATGTTCAGAAGATGACGGTGGGCGCCCCGCCATTGGTGCAGGGATCCCCATCGGAATCGGCATCACTTCCTCTCGACCTTCGTCCTTCAACACCACTTTCCGCTCATCACTCTCAACATTGGTCTCAAACTGCTGGGACCTTCCTGCCTCAGCCGATCCACTTCCGGCTTCACGTGATGCATCCAAAGGTGGCTGCATAGCCACTCTAGCACCATCAGATGCCATGGACTCTGTCAACCAGCGTTCATACCTCCGATGACAGGCTCTCGTATGCGCACCGCCCAGCCTACGCCCATGTCGTGCATTGTCACACGCTGAGCATCCTTCCGTGTATCCATGAGTTCTCACCCACTGAGCTGGAGGACCTGACGCTGGGGCTCTCAGTGACACAGGTGGCTCAAGAACTTCGCGTTCCTCACTTGCTGAAGGCAACTGGGGGCCTCCACCAAGAGTTCCAACGATGCCCTCAACAAGTTCCAGACGCCATGTCAAGGGTACACAAAGTTTCACCGACGTAGCTGTGAATGTCTTTAGCACCAACTGTCCCTCGACTCGGATGAGCGCTCGAACTTTGATGGCCTGTGACCCAAGGATGGGATGGAGGAAGGCACTTTCGGTGAACCTGGGAAGGTTAGGGGCGAGATCCTTGATTGATTGGGGAAGTTCTGCTAGGACTATGGCTCCAAACAAAGTGAAGGGTCCTTTTGGACTGGGCCTCCCAAGCACAAGATCACAAGGTGCCATGTCACTCCCGTGCGCTTTAGAGAATCTGTTCAAACTTCCACACACGTAGCACAACGCACTGGCAAATCCTCCATGGTTGTAGCACAAGTCAAGCCCTTCCTGATTGAGATCTGACCTCAACGTCTGCAAGGACTCCTTAATCCTGCGCACACCACGTTCTGCCACTCCGACTGCTTCATGATGCTGGGGTCCTGCCTTTCGAACTTGGAAGGAGAATTCGCCAGAAGCCCCTGTGATCAAATCGGACACTGCCCCTTCAGCATCTGTGATCAACAACACCGAAGAGGAGCCTGACACCAGACCAAACTCACGCAGCCATTTCACGATCTCTGTACGCGTCGCTACAAGATCCCCTGATGTCAAGATAGCACCAGTCATCATGCTCATGCGCTCGACAAGTACCAACACCCTCAGGTTGTCTGCTCGGACCTGCCTGTGATCTTCACCCGTGGATGACAAGTAGAAGAAATCTGCCACGACTTCACTTTCAAGTCTTCCGTTCACACGCTTGCGATGCTGAAAGACCGTTCTGGCAACTTGACAGTGCCTGCAGCCAGGATGATACGGTGTGTGTCCTTGCAATCGATGCTGTGCCAACTCTGCTTGTGTCGACCGTGTCACAGGCGCTACAAGAACTCCACCTTCAGCGGATATCGAGGAGAGGGAAAGTTCGACTTCGTTCGAAGAACCCTGGGAGGGCTTCAACAGTGGTTTCAACCTCAACCAGGGAACATTTCCAAACAGTGTGACCTCTTTGGCTGTCAGGCCTGCAGAGGTAGCGAGTGCAATCCCGGCACAATTTTGAGAAAAACTCCAACCGCGAAAACAAAGCATGGTCGTGGAAATAATGTTGTGGTTCGTGTCTCCTACCCAAACATTCATGCTTGCTGCACGCCACGTGTTCTCTCCACTCCCGTTCTCGAGCAGGAGTTCGACGGATATCATCCGTTCACCAAGCATTCGCACAGAGCTGCCGTTCGCTGCAGAAAACTCTTGCCCCACATGCTGTCTCTTCGAGTCATCAACGTAGACTCCAAACATCTCTGCATACTTCAGACTCAGCACTGTCACCCCTGCCCCGCTGTCCAGCAACCACCATTCCCCATCTCTCGCTTCTGCTCTCAGTCCAGCGATCACGAGTGGTTCCAGACAAACAGGCTGTTCAACAGGCAACACCGCGCTCAACTGCAAACTCTCTCCTACGCTCTCGTCAGCAGCAGCGGTGTTCCAGATCTCATCTGTCCATTGCTCATCCCAACCGTTGCTCCAGCCCTCATCCCACACAAACGCACCCCAGCCCTCATCGACCTGCGGATGCTCAGGCACTGGCGGCAAAGATTCCACTAATTCAAACATCTTTCCTTTCTTGCCCTTTCCAGGACCTTTTGCTCCCTTTTCTTTGCCCTTTGCCTTTCCTTTTCCTTTATCCTTTCCTTTTCCATCTTTGCCTTTTCCTCGTTCCTTTCCTTTCTCCTTTCCTTTTCCCTTTCCAGAGGATGAGGCTGAGCCGTGGGCTTTCTGCAATGCGCGCTGATGTGTCCCAGTTCCCCACAAGAAAAACACTTCACCTTGGACATGTCTGTGCTACAGTTTTCTGTCTTGTGATTCTTCCTACCACAACGACCACACCGTTCAGCACTTACCGCAGAAACTGACACATCATGCCATGCACCGTCATGCTCAGGCCATGCACACTCATACTGTCCATCATCGTCCCATGCTGTCATATCAAACACCTCATACACTTGTTGCTTCTTTCCTGGTGACAAGTTCAGATCCAAGAAAAGTCTCTGCTGACGCTCAAACCGAAGAGCTGCACTTCGACATGACTGATACGTTTCTGCTCCCGAGTGATGCAGAACGTACTTCTTCGCTTCTTCTGGCAAACTCCGCAGCAAAATCACAAGGCATGTCTCCATCTCGATGCTCAACCCTTGCCTGTCCAGTGCTGTTGGCAGCGTGCCCAACAGCTTGGCGTAACGTGACACCTCTATGTCGATCTTTCTGATCACATCACCGACCATCGTAGCTGCATTCATTTCTGAATTTCTCAAGGCGAATATCCTGTGCAACAGTTCCGACCGCATCGAAAGGCCTCTGCTCTGCTGCGCAACGAAAACTGCTGAGCCAGCTGCCGAAGCAGCTCGTACCCACAGTTCACATTTCCTAAACTTCTGGCTGGATCTGCAAGAAACCCATCAAGTGGCAAACCTTCGCTGAACGCCTGTATCATGAGTGTTGCCCTAGCATGGTCCAAGAAAGCTGCTTTCAACAAGCCATACAGCCTCACCGACCGTGTCTTCTGCTCTTCATTCAACGAATGTTGCCAAATCGTATCTGGCCAACGCACACACATGCCTATCTCTTCTGCAAACACAACGCTCGCCAACGTTGCCCAACTTTGAAGCGACACTACGCAGTCTGCAAATCCAGCAACCTCTTGCTCACGCGTGCTCCACTTCTCTGCATGGGTCACAGGAGGCTGACCCACCATTTCTCAGATCGCAAAAACACATCTCGTGACTCAAAGCTTTGCGTCATGCCAGCCTGCAAACCAGCTCAGGTTGCTCCTGTAGCGCGTTTGCACCGTTTGAGCTTGCTGTGGTGACATCATGCTGATGAGCCGCCCCTGACCAGCCATGCCTTGCCCCAAGCACCCATGCACTGGAACTGCCGACTGTGCCGCACGCACCTCCGCTCACAGCCCCGATGCCTGCTTGTCTTCCTGCCATCCCCCACTCAGAGGACAGCGAAGGAGAACGCTTTTTTTGCGAAACTCCTTGGTTCGCCTGCCCGCCGTGGACGCCTGGCTTTTGAGAGTCTTGGGCCCCTTGCAATGGGTGCAGATTCAAGCTGCCTGACACGGAATTGTAAAAGAAAGCCTGCTTGCTGCAGCTACTGTGCAAAATGTGGATGTTCATCCACGACACGGCCCAAGCACACACATTACAGTGTACTTGTAGAACAATTTTTTTTGCATGGAAAGGAACCACTGCGGGTTTCCCAAAGCGAAAAGCAGCTATACCATCTTCATACAAAGAACAAAGTGCCAAGTCCAACTGCTGCACCATGTCACTTTTCTTGCTTCTTGGCATCCTCCAATTTGTACTTTAGCATCACGACTAAACAAACCTGTGGGAACAACCAACAATCGACAATCAACAGAATTTATACCGATGTTGTTTTTTGTTTTTTTTCTTGACAAGAGGATCCGAAAACTCACTGTCAATTCCCCCAGCTGGAACCGGCGGCAACCGACACGCATGTGCCTGCATGCTCACGCACTGTTGCGCCTGCTGCAAAGTATCTGCCAGCATTGCCGCTCATCGATAATGTGTCGATGGGAAAAGGGCGTGTGAGAGAGCTGGAGGAGTCCCATCGGTGGTGCGATGCTTGCTTCCTGGCTGGCGTTGATAGACGACAACTATGTCAATGATTTGCGCCAGGCAATGACGCATGACCGTGAGATCAAGCAGTCTGACATGGCAGTTCCGGTAGCATCGCGTTCGGCAAGGTTGTTTTACTACCTGCAACAAAGTCTGCAGAAGTTCGAACGTGGAATGGAACTGGTGAGAAGCACATCGATGCGTCAAGGACAAGCTGCTTGTGGTTATGAGGTAATGCGTCAAATGCACCAGACCTTCAGCATTGTCTCTCGCATGGAGGCCATTGCTGTGAGAGATGAAGCTCTTCGTCTAACTTCGAAGGCGAGTTCGTACAAGCGACCGCTGGACTGCGTCCGCTTCCTGAGAACGAGCTTGGGAAAGTAGACCAGAAGCTGCATCGGTTCCCTGAACTGAGGCTTGGAGCATCTGATCGGTCCACCCTTCTTCTTCAATCGGTCAGCCCAGAGTGTAGGCATTACGTTGTCCTGCATGGGAAGTCTGGGAGCTGGGAGGAACTGGTTGAAAGCATCCGGTACGAGGAGCAAACCCGATTGTGTGATGCTGGTTCGCTTAATGCAGTTGGGGAGCGTGGCCTCTGTTGGAACTGTGACAAATCGGGCCATATGAGTTGGCAGTGCCCAGACAAGAACCCTGGAAAAGGGAAGAAGAGGGATGAACCGAAAGGTGGAAAGCCTTCTGGTTCCAAGAATCGAGAGAAGAGCCCTAAAGGGAAGGGCAAAGGCAAAGGGAAGACAGACAAAGGAAAGGGTGGAAAGCCCAAGGGGAAGCCAAAGAACAAAGGAAAGCCCAAGGGCCGAGCTGTGGAAGACGAGCAGTCTGACCAGGTGATGGCAATGCGGTCTTATCATCTGAGTGGCTTGGGTCCGGGGACAAGAACTCATGAGCCCAATGAAGCTGAGCCCCCTCGTCTCACCATGACGAACGGAGAGATCGAGAGACTGAACCAGTCATCCTCTAGGAATAGCTCTTTCGCGTGGCTCATTGACAGTGGAGCCACCTGCCACGTGTTGTCAGAGAGTGCGTTGGGTTTTTACGAAGTCGTCAAGGAGCATTCGGGACCTCTTCCTGTGCTCATGAGTGCTAGCGATACGCCCATGGAATGTGTCAAGTTGGTTGACATTCGGGTGAAGTTTGGGAAGTTGGGGCCCGTAGTGCTTCAACAGGTCTTGGTTTGCAAGATTGGTTTCAACGTAGTCAGTTCTTGGCAAGCATCCCTCTCGGGATGGAATACCTGGCTCACCTCAGAGCCTGGAGCAAGCTGCTTGGTGAAGCAAACGGAACGAGGTTCCTCGATGTGGGTGCCTTTGGTTCGTGAAGCCAGGAGCTGGTGGGCGTTGGCTAAGGAGATTGGCCCTACCAAGGCAAAGCCGAAAGGAAGAAGAAGCAAAGGGGACTCACCCAAGCCGGGGTGGAGCCCGAATGACGACGCGATGGAAGTGGATAAGGTGCAGAAGAAGGCACCGCCCAACGTAGGAAGAGCATTGGAGGTGACACCTTTTAAGTTTTTGCTGCGAGCATTTTCAGTGAAGCAACATGTGGGGGAACACGAGCTGCATGAGCATGTTTTACAGGAGCGTTTGAGTGGATGTGAGCATGCTGCAGTTGCGAAAGTAGGAGTAGACCTGGAAACCCCGCCCTCTGCCTGTTGTGCTGAAGCTTTATGTTCCGCCGCAGCTGTTTTGCTTAAGTCTGCAAGCAACACGTCTTTGGAGAAGCAAACCAGTAGGGACACACGCTGTGGAGAGAAGGGTTTTGAGTGCGTAGGGGTAGGGCCTGTGCCGCTCCAGCCTCAGAGTGTTTGCGTTAGGAGTAGGAGTGCCTTGCGTGTAGGACGTAGGAGTGACTTGCATCCCAGCGCTTGTGTGCCTGAGTGTTTGTTGGGACAGAGTGAAGAGAGGGAGTGTTCCTTTCGGAGCTTGCGTTGGCCAGGAGTGTTTCTGAAAGCATTGCTGGTGTTGTGTGCTCTAGGAGTGTTTTGCTCAAAGCCTGGAGCCTGTGTAAGGGACTTTGGAAAGGATGGAGCTTCCGGAAGCCTCGCCTCCGCTCTGTCTTGTGAACTCCCAAAGTGGGAGTGTGGCCCAGGTGGAAGCCTTTTCGACGAGCATGATTGCTCGTCTTGCGCACCGTTTCGAGGAGGAAGGTCAGCTGTCTCTTTCGAGGCAGCTTCTCCAAAACATCGACCTTTTTTCCTCGACCCCTGGCTCGGTCGAACAGCTGTTGGGGATTCCAGCCTGCCTTGGGGAGTTGGAGACACAGGAGTTGGTGGTCAATACAAGCGGCATTCCGGTGAAGCAACCTATGCTCATTGCCGAGCTGCGAGCCATTGCTGCTCCGACGGTGGACCAGTCGGTTTTGACGGACACCCTCGTCGAGGAGCACGACCGTCGTGCAGAGTATGCAAGGTATGGCTATGTTTTGACCACCATGGGGGTGGTAGTCGCCGATGTGAATGCTACCATCCGCCAACCGCACCTTCCATGCGAGCAAAGGGGGTACTGGCGCAACAATCAGGTTGGCATCCAGCTCACCTTGAAGAAATTTCTTCAGTACTTGGAGGCGATTCGGGTGTTGCGGTGCCATCCTGCCCAATACCAATTGTTCACGGCAGAGCTGTCAAACATCCTGCCAAACGAGCTCAAGGTCGAGCGTGTGCCGGCTGCCGACTTGAGAGCGCTTTTGGCGGACGTGCTCGTCCAGAGCAACCGCCGGGTGACTTTGGCTGCCCAACCGCCAACTATAATACCGGATGTTGCACCATCCGCGTCGGGTGGCACGGCACCGCCTCTTCACAAAAGTGCCCCAGCTCCACCTCCTTCGGGATGGGCTTTGCTCAACCAAGCGCGTGCAAAAGCCGAGGCAATGATTCGATTGCATGCCGACATGAAGAGAGCTGCAACAGCCGAGGTGGCTCCATCATCGTCAACGGGCCCCGCTTTTCCACCAGGACCTCCGGCTTTCTTGCCGTTCAGCCCTCCTTCCCCGCTTACGCCGTCCGTCTTTTCTTATGCTCCATCTTCGGCACCAGGCACGCCTATGGAAGCATGCCTGCCTATACCTCCGCCTCCTCTTGCTCCTCTACCTCCTCCATCGACACCGCACCCAGATACATTGAGGGAGCTTGCGGGCGAGGTTCCAATGGAGGTCGAGACGCCGATGACGCCCGTGGAGGCATTCGGTGCCCCTGGGACCCCTATGGACGTGAGTTCCGAGGTCCCAATGGAGCCATTGGTCGGTGGCCTTGGAAGTCCGGGGAGCGCTTCTCCTTTGACCCCGCCGGCAGAGACGAGTATGGTGGTTCCAAACCCACCTATGGACAATTCGGATGTGGGAGACTCTGGCTCCGATATGGATTGATATGCTTGGGTATGGGCCCTGAGGGCCTAAAAGCCGGGCATGAGGTGCTCCGATCTTCGCCGCAATGCACAAAATTGGTAGGAGTAGGTCTGAAAGCCCCGCTGTTTGCAGTAGGAGACTGGCTGTGTGCATTAGGAGGTAGGGTAGGAGCGTTTGAGTGCTTGGTAGGTGACTGTGAGTGCAGCCTGCCTGCCGCGAATGGGTCTGCACACTGTCCCTCTGTGCCCAGGTCTTCATGGAAAGGAAGCAGTGCCTTGGCTTTAGGGTTGGCTCTGGGTTTGGTTTTCAGAGGTTGGCTGCGTAGGTGCGTGAAGCTTTTGAGTGTGCGCCGTAGGAGTAGGCTGAAGTTTTTGCGTGTAACTTTGGTAGGACGTGTGCCACGTAGGTCTTGGAGTGTTGTGCGCCGCCTGTTGTTTGTGCGTGGCGTGCTTGCTTGTGAATTGAAAGCTGAGCCTACGGGCGAGGAAGCAAAAGGGCCAATGATGAAACGTTGGCGTGCCTTGAAGAAGTGGGCCTTGTGTGGGCTTGGGTCCCTGCGGGGGTCGGAGCAAAAGAAGGCCGTGGCACGTTCTGAGGCCCTGCGTATGCTTGCTGGTTTGCCGACCCCGGTTGTTGTGAATTCGGAGTCGGATGAAGAGTTGATTCCTGATCCGTTGGAAGCTGAACTTGCGAAACCCAGCGGAAGTGAACCCCCTAGGCCCTCCGATGTTCGAAAGAAACCCCGTGTGGAGAATGTTCCCTCAGGTGAACCGGGTGCCCTGAGTTCCCCGGAGGTGGTGAGCGATGCTCTGGATCCTGAGGTTCCGGTCTATTTGACCTCGGAGCGGCTGAAGGCGCACCGAAATAAGGGCCACCAACCTTATCTTAGTTGCTGTGACACATGTCAAAGCGCTAGAGGGAGAGTGCCGGCTCGTAGGAAGCACATGAAACACCACCATGGACCCGGAGAGTTGCAAGTCGACTTTGGATTTTTCGGAAAGAATGTTCGTTTCCTTCTCATGGTTCATGTGGTGTCGGGGTACATACATACCGTGGTCTTAGGACCTGAGGATGAAGTGCCCGCTGTATCGGTTTGCAAAGCCTTTACGGAAATGGGATTGAGTGGATTGGACATTGTTGTCCACGGGGACCAAGAAAATCTCCTCGAGAGTGTTTTCCGCAATGCAGCGAAACACCGGACATTCGGGGGGAGGTCAATGCACTGGGTCCCGTTCGCGATAAACAGACCTCAAGCGAAGGGCATCGTTGAACGCAATGTTTGCCTCGTGAAAGAAGCGTTCTGGTCTGTTTGGCTGGGCTTAGAAGAGCGTGTAGGTGAAAAGTTGCCTCTAGGGAGCCATCTGTTTGTTGAGGCCATGAGGTATTCTGTGAGGATGCATAACTTGTTTCATGTGTCCAAGGAACACAGCACGCCGTTGGAGGGACTGCGTGGGTCGACAGTTCAGCCAGTGAAGAGCTGTGAGTTTGGGGTTGTGGGCTTTGGAAAGCCTCAGAAGGACTACCCAGAGCACCGCGGAAAGCGCTTGGTGAGGGCACTCTATGTAGGACCTCATGGTGCTAATGGATCCGGGATTCGGGTCTTTGTTCCAATAGGTATTGGAAAGCCCCCTCGTTTGGAAATCTTCAGCTCTTTTCGTGCCAAAGATCCAGTGGAGTTTGACAAAGCTGCTTTGCGTGACCTTCGAGGTAATAAGGAAGACCCTGAAAGACCCATCAAGTTCGATGTTCCAATCGATGGTCCGAGTCCGCCGCTTGATTCCCCAAATATCCCTGAAGGAAGTCTTGAGTTTCCTGTTGAACGCACCGAACCACCTGCTCTTGAGGGCCCTGAGGCAATGGAAGAAGAAGGAGAGTTGGATGGGTATTCTCCGGATTTTTCGGACGTGCCTGAAGAAACAGGCATGGAGGTTGAGCCTCCCGGAGGCGTAGGTCTTGAGGACCTCGACGCCCCTATGGATCCAGGAGAAGACGATGCCATGGAAGAGGGCCTGACGTGGCTCTATGAGCATGGCCTGAGGCAACTCTTTGATGGGCCTGACTTGAGAGTAACGACAAAAATCCGTAAGGGAGATGATGTCAAAGAGTGGTTCCGTATGAAGTTTGGTGGAAAGAAGATTTGGGTCCATGTCCCGGACAATGCGGTTTGCGAAGTTTCTGGCAAGG
Organism: Symbiodinium natans; assembly: GCA_905221605.1. Taxonomy (NCBI): domain Eukaryota; class Dinophyceae; order Suessiales; family Symbiodiniaceae; genus Symbiodinium; species Symbiodinium natans. The sequence continues at coordinate 703,070 of CAJNDS010000713.1, read as the reverse complement.
TTTTGCCTCGTAAGCATCTTGAAGAAGGTATGAGACTCGAGCTCTCAGAACTTGATGCTTTTGGTGTAGCTACGATTATAGGAGAAGCTGAGGCCCGTAAACGAGCTACGCGGAGAATCCATACGACTAGGTGGGTTCTGACTTCGAAACCGTCGGCCACGAACCCTGAACGCGTTCGTGCTCGTCTTGTTGTGAGAGACTATGCATTTGGATCCAATCCTCTAGCTGATGGGATATATTCCCCCACCACGTCTTTGGAAGCCTTGAGGGGTGTCCTTGCTATTCATGCTGTCAGGGGTGGCACCTTGTTGTCAGCAGATGTGAGCGTTGCCTTCATGCAAGCGCCTGTGCAGGGAGTAGAGTGTATCCGGTTTCCGAATGGGATGTATGATGAGGAGAACAAGCCGCTGTTTGCGCAGCTACACAAAGCCATGAATGGCTTGAGAGTAGGACCACTGAGCTGGTACCTAGAGTTTACAAGCACGCTGCGTAAGCAGTTTGGGTTTGGTGAGACTGCCGACCCTACTGTGCATCACCGGCTTGAGAAGGATGGTGCGCTGACCTTGGTGTTAGTGTATGTTGACGATCTCATCATCTTTTCCCAGAATCCGCCAATTGCCAAGGATCTGTACGCTAAGCTAGCGAAGATCTATAAAATGAAGCAGACAGGGCTTCTAGAACCTGGTAAGACCGGGCAGCTCGAGTTCTTGGGTCGAGTGATCGCCCGAACCACTGAGCACGGACCTGTGTTCTTTGGCCTGAAGCCGGGGTACTTGAAGTCGCTTGGAGAAGAGTTTGGCATTAGCGGAAAAGGTGTGAAACCAGTGCTGGGAAACCTCGAGAGGGAGTACCGGAAGAAGGAGGCTGGAACACCTATCAGCACTGAGGCGTATGAACGCTATAGACGTGTGCTTGGTAAGTTGATGTGGGCAAGCCTGACGTTGCCGCATTTGTCCTACCCGGTAGGATTTCTGGGCCGGTATCAGAGTGACCCAGATAGCCAGGCAGAAGCTTGCTTGAGACGCGTGGTTCGTTGGGTGATGGCTTTGCCTGAGTACCTTCAGCGATTTTCGGCAGAAGCGTTTGAGTATCCTTGCTGCGCTTCGGAAACCATGCTCTCTGGCTTTGTGGATGCGTCATGGAACATTTGCTCTGTGTCTGGTGCCATTGTAAAGTGGCATGGCATCATGATCAAAACTTTCTCGCGGAAACAGTCGGTGACCGCGTTGAGTTCGGCGGAAGCCGAATTGGCAGCCCTGACGGAGGCCGCCAAAGAGTCGGTGTACTTGTCTTTGCTCATGGAAACGCTCCTGTATGGAATGCCCAAAGGAGAGACCGGTGAGTTTCCGATTCACCTGGCTTCGGATTCGGAAGCCGCTTTGTCGATTAGCAAAATGACGGGGTTGTTACGCCGTGTTCGGCACCTGGAGCTTCGTCATCGCTATCTTCAAGAGCTAGTCCACCTGGAAAGGCTGATTCTAAGCTTCATCAGTGGAGAACAGAATCCAGCCGATGGACTGACGAAATCTCCTGAGGAGTTGTTGCTTGAGCATTTGCTGGTTGCGTGTGGACTGGAAAGAGTGTGTGAAGAAGACCTTCAGGGTCTTGTAGTTCCTGAACACCTTCGTGAACGAATGGAAGAACTTGAAGAAGTATGTGAAAAGCTTGAGAAAATCCCGACAAACCTGGCGAAGTACGAGCCAGTGGCAAGAGACCTTGCGTTGGGATCTGTTCCTCTGCTTGTGATCGAGGTGTTTTGTTCAACGGACAGTGCGTTGTGCCGAGCGTGTGCTCGTGACCGAGTAGCATATATAGGCATAACTGAGAAAGAAGACTTCTTAAGCAAGAGTACTCAAATGTTTCTAGGAGAGGTCTTGCTGTGTCTGTTGAGTAGGAAACCGCCCCAGATCTATGTCCACATAGCTTCCCCGTGTACCGCTGGATGTAGCTACCGCTTTAAGAACTGGCATCGACCGAAGTTTCGACATCGGTGGCGAGAGCAGGTCAAGAAGCATGTTGCATCTTGGAAAGCTCTAGGAAGACTTCTGGAGGACCGCTGCAAAGAGATCCTGGTTACCCAGGAATGGCCAAAGAACTGTGGTCTTTGGAAGGAGGAAAGTTATCTGAAAGAAAAGAAGCGCCTTGGTCTGAACTTTGGAAGGGTTGTGGACCGTTGTGCCTTCGACGGGGTCTTTAAGCGGTGGTTCTTTGCTACTAACCGAGAGGAGTGGAGTGAAATCTTTTCTGGAAAGCCCTGTGACAAAAGTCATCAGCATGTTTCACTTGCTACTGTGGATGGACAAAATCTTGCACCGCTTTTCAGACACGTCCTTTTGTGTTCCCCGTGCCCCCATTTTAACATTGGCTGTGAAAAGCTAGCGGCCGGATTTGTTCCAATGGTCGAAATCTTGCACCGCTCAAGTAGTCCTAGCCGCCAATGTTAAGCAGGGGGTGCGGGGCTTGATGCCTCAATCGTTTGAAGTACGAATGTACAGGCGGTGCAAGATTTCGTCCATCCACCGAAGAGCAGAAGTGTTTTTGCATCTTTCGCACACCTGCAGAGACTGGAAGCTGATAGCGCGTACCCATCCTCTTCTACGGTGCCTGGACGTACTCGGGACACACGACGCAGCAACTCATTCCATCTACACTCAACGCTACAGTCAAGTCAGTACTGCCAAAATGATGGAAAATCTAGCGTTTTGCTGTTCTGGACATGAAGAAGCTAGAAAAAGCTGTATGTCCTATAAAAGCAACAAATGCATGCAAAATGACAGTCAACGCTCAGTCAACACTCAGTCAACACTACAGTCAACACTACAGTCAACGCTGCCAAAGTGCTGGAAAATCCAGCATTTTTGCTGTTCTGGACATTAAGAAGCTAAAAAACTATTATTTTCCTTTGAAACGAGTGAATTGTGGAATCTGCTGGTTTTCCCAGGGTTTTTGTAGTGTTGACTGTAGTGTTGACTGTAGTGTTGACTGAGTGTTGACTGAGTGTTGACTGTTATTTTGCACGCATTTGAAGCACCTTGGGAGTGCAAAACGGCATCCCAGCAAAGTTACTGTCGTTGAAGCCAGAAAAACGACTCAGTAGTCACTCACGCTCGTAGAACATACCCGGCAACACTCGCCGAAAGGGACTGAAGAGCAGAAGTGTTTTTGCATCTAGGGGCTGTGGATGGACAAAATCTTGCACCGCTTTTCAGACACGTCCTTTTGTGTTCCCCGTGCCCCCATTTTAACATTGGCTGTGAAAAGCTAGCGGCCGGATTTGTTCCAATGGTCGAAATCTTGCACCGCTCAAGTAGTCCTAGCCGCCAATGTTAAGCAGGGGGTGCGGGGCTTGATGCCTCAATCGTTTGAAGTACGAATGTACAGGCGGTGCAAGATTTCGTCCATCCACCGAAGAGCAGAAGTGTTTTTGCATCTTTCGCACACCTGCAGAGACTGGAAGCTGATAGCGCGTACCCATCCTCTTCTACGGTGCCTGGACGTACTCGGGACACACGACGCAGCAACTCATTCCATCTACACTCAACGCTACAGTCAAGTCAGTACTGCCAAAATGATGGAAAATCTAGCGTTTTGCTGTTCTGGACATGAAGAAGCTAGAAAAAGCTGTATGTCCTATAAAAGCAACAAATGCATGCAAAATGACAGTCAACGCTCAGTCAACACTCAGTCAACACTACAGTCAACACTACAGTCAACGCTGCCAAAGTGCTGGAAAATCCAGCATTTTTGCTGTTCTGGACATTAAGAAGCTAAAAAACTATTATTTTCCTTTGAAACGAGTGAATTGTGGAATCTGCTGGTTTTCCCAGGGTTTTGGTAGTGTTGACTGTAGTGTTGACTGTAGTGTTGACTGAGTGTTGACTGAGTGTTGACTGTTATTTTGCACGCATTTGAAGCACCTTGGGAGTGCAAAACGGCATCCCAGCAAAGTTACTGTCGTTGAAGCCAGAAAAGCGACTCAGTAGTCACTCACGCTCGTAGAACATACCCGGCAACACTCGCCGAAAGGGACTGAAGAGCAGAAGTGTTTTTGCATCTAGGGACTGTGGATGGACAAAATCTTGCACCGCTTTTCAGACACGTCTTTTTGTGTTCCCCGTGCCCCCTTTTTAACATTGGCTGTGAAAAGCTAACGGCCAGATTTGTTCCAATGGTCGAAATCTTGCACCGCTCAAGTAGTCCTAACCGCCAATGTTAAGCAGGGGGTGCGGGGCTTGATGCCTCAATCGTTTGAAGTACGAATGTACAGGCGGTGCAAGATTTCGTCCATCCACCGAAGAGCAGAAGTGTTTTTGCATCTTTCGCACACCTGCAGAAACTGGAAGCTGATAGTGCGTCCCCATCCTCTTCTACGGTGCCTGGACGTGCTCGGGACACACGACGCAGCAACTCATTCCATCTACACTCAACGCTACGGTCAAGTCAGTACTGCCAAAACGCTGGAGAATCGAGCGTTTTGCTGTTCTGGACATGAAGAAGCTAGAAAAAGCTGTATGTCCTATAAAAGCAACAAATGCATGCAAAATGACAGTCAACACTCAGTCAACACTCAGTCAACACTACAGTCAACGCTACAGTCAACGCTGCCAAAATGCTGGAAAATCCAGCATTTTGCTGTTCTGGAAGTTAAGAAGCTAAAAAAACTATTATTTTCCTTTAAAACGAGTGAATTGTGGAATCTGCTGGTTTTCCCAGGGTTTTGGTAGTGTTGACTGTAGTGTTGACTGTAGTGTTGACTGAGTGTTGACTGAGTGTTGACTGTTATTTTGCACGCATTTGAAGCACCTTGGGAGTGCAAAACGGCATTCCAGCAAAGTTACTGTCGTTGAAGCCAGAAAAGCGACTCAGAAGGCTAGTCACTCACGCTCGTAGAACATACCCGGCAACACTCGCCGAAAGGGACTGAAGAGCAGAAGTGTTTTTGCATCTAGGGACTGTGGATGGACAAAATCTTGCACCGCTTTTCAGACACGTCTTTTTGTGTTCCCCGTGCCCCCTTTTAACATTGGCTGTGAAAAGCTAACGGCCGGATTTGTTCCAATGGTCGAAATCTTGCACCGCTCAAGTAGTCCTAACCGCCAATGTTAAGCAGGGGGTGCGGGGCTTGATGCCTCAATCGTTTGAAGTACGAATGTACAGGCGGTGCAAGATTTCGTCCATCCACCGAAGAGCAGAAGTGTTTTTGCATCTTTCGCACACCTGCAGAAACTGGAAGCTGATAGTGCGTCCCCATCCTCTTCTACGGTGCCTGGACGTGCTCGGGACACACGACGCAGCAACTCATTCCATCTACACTCAACGCTACGGTCAAGTCAGTACTGCCAAAACGCTGGAGAATCGAGCGTTTTGCTGTTCTGGACATGAAGAAGCTAGAAAAAGCTGTATGTCCTATAAAAGCAACAAATGCATGCAAAATGACAGTCAACACTCAGTCAACACTCAGTCAACACTACAGTCAACGCTACAGTCAACGCTGCCAAAATGCTGGAAAATCCAGCATTTTGCTGTTCTGGAAGTTAAGAAGCTAAAAAAACTATTATTTTCCTTTAAAACGAGTGAATTGTGGAATCTGCTGGTTTTCCCAGGGTTTTGGTAGTGTTGACTGTAGTGTTGACTGTAGTGTTGACTGAGTGTTGACTGAGTGTTGACTGTTATTTTGCACGCATTTGAAGCACCTTGGGAGTGCAAAACGGCATTCCAGCAAAGTTACTGTCGTTGAAGCCAGAAAAGCGACTCAGAAGGCTAGTCACTCACGCTCGTAGAACATACCCGGCAACACTCGCCGAAAGGAACTGAAGAACAGAAGTGTTTTTGCATCTAGGGACTGTGGATGGACAAAATCTTGCACCGCTTTTCAGACACGTCTTTTTGTGTTCCCCGTGCCCCCTTTTTAACATTGGCTGTGAAAAGCTAACGGCCAGATTTGTTCCAATGGTCGAAATCTTGCACCGCTCAAGTAGTCCTAACCGCCAATGTTAAGCAGGGGGTGCGGGGCTTGATGCCTCAATCGTTTGAAGTACGAATGTACAGGCGGTGCAAGATTTCGTCCATCCACCGTATCACTGTGAACCCGAAGCTCCATATCCCAAGTCCAAAAACCGGAACAGACACCCTAAGCAGCCTGAAGGATGGAGAGTGCAAGAACGGAACATGCTAAGAGCATTCGTGGGCCTTTGCCGGCGTAGCTCATCTCCTGGCCGCATATCATCAACGCAGTCGTCAACAGAACTGCCTAGACAGGAAGAAGCATGACGAAAAGTAGCTTACAATGCGCGTGCCATGCAATGCCTCAGGTTCTGCCGCAGAACAAGCCAGGCTTTTGATGCAAAGCGGTACCCGTCTCACTTCAAAGCGTGTAGTCATCTGTCGCTTTCTACGTAACCTCCAAGCCACACCAAACGGGCTGAATCAATGGTTCCTTTGTTGCAGGGCATGTCAGAGCTGCCTCCTGCAGGCGTTCGGCAAGCTTTTCATTTCAGAAGCTATGTACTGAAATATTGAAAACCACCGCATAACATACCACAGTGTCCAAGTGCCCACAACACCCTGAGTGCTGTCTTACATATCCCTGTCAAAAAAGCAAACAGCCGTTCCTGCTGCAGGGCATTGGCGGTGCTGCGTGAGGTGCCAAAGTGATCAAACGCACAAGCACCAAATCATGACTAGCCTCCGGGCACAGGGCGTTCTCAAGAACCAAATCCCTATACAAGCTATACAAGCTCCTGCGAAAGCTTGGAAGGCCGACTCAAAACTCATATGTCCTCAGGAACGGGACTTCCTCGCTAATTCAGATTCAGCTCTTGCGGGCTGGAAGCTCAATACTCCTAGCGTCATGGAAGTAGATGTCGATTTCATGGCTGCAGACTTGCCGAACCTGGACAAACCATGCACTTTGAACACGATAACGTCGAGGTCCTGGCTGCTGCGAGACCTCGAAGTCCTCTCCATGCCTGGCGATGGCGATGCTGCACAGGGTCGCAAACTGAAGACGTCTGCTTGCTAGAACAGCCCCGTGTCATGATACTTCAGTCCAACTGGCAACGCTTTCTTTCGACACGGATGCTCGGAGCATCTTATGTGCCGAACACATCACTCCATCATAAACCTCTGCTGGTAGCTACAGTAGGACCTAGGAAACGTTGACTGAGCAGCAAAATCCAGAAAAGACATCAGCTCACTGCTTGCATCGCAGATAACTGCTTGTGGCGCGGGCCTGCCGCCGGGGTTCTGGCTGTCACATGAGATTACAGTTGTTACGCCTGGGTACTGCATCAGGCAAAGTTTGTGCTGGCATAGAACTGCGGCCACTGGTTTCACGCCGCCTCACAGCGCCGAGCAGCAGGGACTCTGTTGAGTTCGGCACAATGTGGTACTCGGACTCGTTCATCATCTCAAGCTCGGTCCGCACATCAGCTAAAGCCGTCTGCAGAGTCCCTGCTTCCACAGACTCTGTCCGCGTCTGCACATCATCGAAAGCTGTCTGCAGCGTTCCTGCTTCCGCGCGCCTAGGAACGGCTTCTCCAAGCTGTATCGCAGACCCGTCGTCGTCATCGAGCAACACCTTCTCTGCTTGATACGTCATCACATGGTACTCATTAACCATCCCAAACGTAGTTCGACATTCATCTGGGGTCACCATCTTGAGCATCGAGACATGGTCAAGGCCTTGTGCAGCAAACCTCGAAACGTATTGCGAAAGCCCCATCATGTGCAGCCAATCGTCAACAGCCTCAATTCTCAGGCTCTCTGAGTTCACCCTCTTGAGAAGGTATCTTCTCTGTTCTATGAACGTACGGATATGGAAGACATTGGTCATCTCAAAGTCAGTTCGGAGCTGCTGCTCGGTCAGCTGTTGCAAAACATTCAACGTCACAGCATTCTCCCGGAACTTTGGGGCATAGGCTCCGAGACCATGCCTGCGGAGCCATGGCTCAACTGCACGAACACCCAACCCAAGGCTGTTAAGCATGTGGCTGGTCTCGTATTTCAGCATGGGGAGAAGCCCTAGCTCTTGAAGCTCTTTTTGAGGGACGGCAGGCATGGAACGCCAAGAGATGCTTTTGCCACAGCCCCTTCCGTGGGAAGGCGCAGGTTCGCTGGAAGCGCTGTCCCTGGCTCTGTTAGGGTCGTCAGCTCCCGAGCCATAGATCCATGCGACACAAAGATCTTTAACTACGCTTCTGAGACGATCGCGCCTGGTAACAGCTTGCTCCTCAAACTGTGACCTGTTGGCTGCACGAGTCTTTTGCTTGACTTGGAACTTCAGCCTCGCCGATGGGTCGTAGCAATAATGGAAACTCATCACATCGCTGCCATGAACTGGTGCTCCGCAAGTAGTCCAATCATTACAGCCTATAGGCTTCACATAGATCAGCCTGCAGTGGTTACATCGCTTGTACACGGCCTCAGCTCCTTCTGGATAGCGCTGCCGCAGCGCAGCCCTCATTGACACGTAGTCTTTTGCAAGGGCCGCTCTGACACCGTTCCACTTCTCCACCCTAAAATTGAGCATTGCTGGATCAATGGTGTTCCACAGCTCATCGGCCGGCAACTTCAGAATTTGCCCGACACACCTCCAGACTGCGTCATCGAAGAGATCATCCAAAAAGTGGGCAAGGCAATCAAGAACAGAAGACGAAGACGGCTGGGGCCCTTTATCAAGTAGAGAACGCTGCAAATCGTGCATGAAGGAACCATCCATAGAACGAAGGGCCTCATTGAAGTCATTCTTGAGCTGTGAACTGAAGGGCTGCAGCTCATTCTGCTCTGCTTGAGTCAGCATGAAAGGTATTGGGAAGCTCGCCAGGAAGTCGGGCATGGGGATTGTGTAGCTGTGGCAACTGAGTGGCTCGTAGCCAGCGCACGCCACGACAGTCCTCTGAAGCCACTCTGTCGAAACATTCTTGTCGATCAATGCGACAGGGCCTATCCAGGGGAACCTTGCCCGGGCAAACCTGATGTACTTTGTCCACTCTGCGACGTCACGCTGCAGCTGGAAGAGATCCCGCTTCGTGAACACGAGGAACACACGAGTCCTGTACGGAGAGCGAGTACAGCCTGTGTTTCTTGAGTCCCTACCGTAGCGATCCAAGTAGAAGGTGTCGCAGCTCATGATGTCGTTGATGGGGGCCAGCATAGTCATGAGATTGTCCTGCCGGGAGTTGCCCAGGTCCTGCACAACCACGATTTGCGCCACCTCCCCAGTCGTCAAGGCCTTCCGGAGCTCAAACGCATGATCGAACGTCATTCCTTCGGAGGCATAGCCCGGAGTGTCGATGATAGAGAGACCCTGAGCTGGTTCCAGACCTGGATGGGAAACATTGTGCTGCGTCTGCGTCAGGCGCCCGCCAGAAGTTTCTTCCGTGCTGCCGGTGAGCTTGTTGAAGAGAGTCGTTTTTCCTGCCCCAGTAGGACCTATCAAAGGCATTGTCCTGCCCCGAAAATTCGGCGTGCTGTCTCTGAGCACCAGCCCCATGTCGTCAGGGACGAACAAGTCTCCGCAGCCAGCATCGAAGTCGTCCTCGCTCATGATCCTGGTGGTCAACATGCTGTGACCAAGCCCAGTAGATGGAGCACCCTGCGACATCCTCGACCGTGCTACTGGACTAAACTGCCACACGCTTGAAGCCAAGGTACACCAATCGCGGCAGCGCGGTAGCACTCAACAAAAAACTGCGGCCTCACACACGTACAGACCGCATCCAAATCAACAAAGCGTGCGGCGACGCTAGCTCATGCCGCTAGCACGATGCAGCTGGAACATCAACCAACTTTCTCAGGGCTAATGTGGAATGCATGACTGATTTCTGTTTCAGGGTCAAGTCTACAGCCTCAGTTTCGCCACCATGGTCCAAGCCGAGTTGGAGTAGAGCTTGGCTTCCTGAGTGGTGCCTCTTCACCTTCCATCCGCAGCAGGGTTCTGGACAAAGTGAAGGTGCATGTTTGGTCATGCTACTTACGATGCTGCAACCGTTTTCACTGGGCAGCTCCCGAGCCCAAGAATGCTCCACGTTGATAAACGCGCGCCTCCTCCTCCTTCGCCTCCTTCTCCTTCACTGCACCTCATTCGCCCCTCCCATCGCTATGTGGCACAGCTCTTCAGTCAGGCACAAAGCTCTTGTCAGCAACTTGCACACCTCTCCACACTCATAGTCATCATTAATCTGCAACCCAGCACTTGGGGCTTCCAACACTATGGGTTCTTAACACGTAAATATCCTGTCTGTTGCGCATAACATCTTTTTTTCGGGTTTCTGCATCCGCCATGCCATTGCAGTCAGCGACGACCCTTCCTCCGGCAGTAGGTGTATGAATGACATGGAATGCCCGTCCCCGCTCGAGCAAAAAAGCACAAGGCACGCTTTGACAGGCTGCTTTTTTTGAACAACACAGTTCGCCATCACGGTGAATCTGCAAAGAAGCTAGAGCATGATGCAGGATATTTTCGAATCAGTCCTGGATGCGTGGAGTCAGCATCTTGTGTGCTCTGCTAACATCACATTCTCAGCGTCCCCCCGCACCCGCCCCCCCCTGGCCCCTCATCGGAGAGCCGCTAAACTCAACCAACGAGTGATCCAGGATCAGCGTCTCATGAGCATCCTGTTTTCGGCAAGAATCAAAGTTGTAACGCGCGCCATTCTTGGGATTCCCCTTATGCTGCCATCCACACACGGTGTGCCTCTTCAGCAAAGGAACGCCAGTTTGGATGCGGGCCAAGGCCAACTCATCGAGTCAGATGCTTGTTAAAGATCTTGCGCTCGTGTAAAATTGTTCGCGCATGGTACGTATTGGTCATCCCAAAAGCTATTTGCAGGTCACTTTCAGACATTCGAAGAACCTTTGCAGCATTGATACCATTCTCGCGACACTTTAACGCGTACTGGCCCAGCCCCAGCTCACAGAGCCAAGCTTCAACGGTCTCGATGCCCGACTCGACAGACTCTGGGAGAACTCCATCATGCACGAGCTCCCGTTGCGGCACGGGTGGCATTGTTGCCCACGATATCTGCTGGTCACATGGTGACGCCTCTCCAGTCTCAGCACCCTGCCTGGGCGTCAATGCAGTTTGGCGGAAGAAGCGACGTCGTACGCAGGAAAGGATCCCACAAAAGCATCCGCTCTTCACGGAACTGCCAGCAACTGGCATTGGTTTCGGATTCGGTGCTGTGTACCCAGGACAAGTCACATAGTGACTGCAGCCATCATACGGCTTCACATAGACTTGGTGGCAATAGTTGCATCTCTTGTACAACGCTTCAATGATCGCTTGAGGATATGAATGGCGAATTTCAGCCTTCATGTTCCAACACACTTTAGCCAGCATGGCTCTCACGCTGTTCCATGTTTTTGTCCTGTGATTGAGCACTTCTTCGTGAGAAGCAAAGCGCAAGTCCTCAGCCGGAATTTGCAACAGCTCCACAAGCGCACAACCCGCCGTGCGCTCAAAGATATCATCCAGAAAGCCGATCAGTTCAACAACCGAAGCATTGGCCGCATCGGCCCTTTTCCCTGACATCTCTTCTAATTTGGCCCGGAACTTCAGACATATCTCGTCACTGAACTGATGCAAGTGGAGCTTCTCGCCCTCAGTCAGAACTCCTTGCAATGGAAACCTTGCAAAGAAGTCGGGCATGGGGATTGTGTAGCTGTGGCAACTGAGTGGCTCGTAGCCAGCGCACGCCACGACGGTCCTCTGGAGCCACTCTGTCGAAACATTCTGGTCGATCAAGGCGACAGGGCCTATCCAGGGGAACCTTGCCCGGGCAAACCTGATGTACTTTGTCCACTCTGCGACGTCACGCTGCAGCTGGAAGAGATCCCGCTTCGTGAACACGAGGAACACACGAGTCCTGTACGGAGAGCGAGTACAGCCTGTGTTTCTTGAGTCCCTACCGTAGCGATCCAAGTAGAAGGTGTCGCAGCTCATGATGTCGTTGATGGGGGCCAGCATAGTCATGAGATTGTCCTGCCGGGAGTTGCCCAGGTCCTGCACAACCACGATTTGCGCCACCTCCCCAGTCGTCAAGGCCTTCCGGAGCTCAAACGCATGATCGAACGTCATTCCTTCGGAGGCATAGCCCGGAGTGTCGATGATAGAGAGACCCTGAGCTGGTTCCAGACCTGGATGGGAAACATTGTGCTGCGTCTGTGTCAGGCGCCCGCCAGAAGTTTCTTCCGTGCTGCCGGTGAGCTTGTTGAAGAGAGTCGTTTTTCCTGCCCCAGTAGGACCTATCAAAGGCATTGTCCTGCCCCTAAAATTCGGCGTGCTGTCTCTAAGCACCAGCCCCATGTCGTCAGGGACGAACAAGTCTCCGCAGCCAGCATCGAAGTCGTCCTCGCTCATGATCCTGGTGGTCAACATGCTTGCACCCGGATCAGCCTGACAAACTTGTTAAGGGCGCCTTGCATGACGATCCTACTAATTGCAATCCCTGCTGCGGTCGAGAATTACAGATTACAGCTGAGAACATGCCTTTCCTGTTGCTGCCTCATGTCAGGCTGCTACCGTGAAACGGCTCCAAGCCCAAGTTACGTCAGAGCCCTTCCAGCACGGGGCAATTCAAGCATTTCAGCTCTGAGGTATCCTGGACCACAAGACCTGCAAGTGTTCGTGCTCACAGCTCAAGTAGCTCTGCACCAAAACCGCAACTTGAACAACAAAACACGCTGTGCATCTACGGAAGCAGTTGCTCACCTTAACAGAAATCTTCATAAGACTGGCAAAGTTGTCGGCGGGAACTGCCGTGCTCACTCGCTGTGGAGCAAACTGAAGAGACTTCACAGGGCAGCGGTGGTTGAACGCTGCTATAATCACCGTCCAGAGCAACCATGCACGCGACATGTGGCCAGATTGGCGTGTAAAGGCACTGCAATAAAGTTCCACGCTTGTTGCTGCGGATGTGTTAGAGGTCCATGTCTCACCATGCGCGCCCAATGCCGGCTTGTCCTCAACAGTCACAGTAAGCCCAGTCTTGACACTCCCTCGGCTCGTCTCTGTATGCGACCAGCATGATGGGATTGATGAGCTCGCTCCGAAACACGACGAACTCACGGGGACGGCCGTCGAATTCTGCAACCAGAGAATGATACGGGATTCTGCCCCGCCGACCTGGTAGTTCATCAAAGGCAACGAGCTCATGCTTGCCTGCGTCAGCAAAAATGCGCCAAGGAAAAAGCAGGTCCGGCCAGCTAAATGATTTCGCAAATCCAAGAGCTGCCCTGCAAATCAAGACATATCTGTGACCCCTGGGCTTTCCGATGGACGGATGCTTTGCGGACCCGTCTCCGAAAAGCGTTTGATGTAAATATGAAAGCGCATCTTCAGGCCCGCTGTCCTCATCTGTGTACCAGCTGCTTTTTTGAATGTCTTCGGCCAGATAAGACCCGCGACCGCACCAAACCCAGCCCGCAAACCTCTCACTTAAGCCACTTTGCAAAAGCTTGCAAAGCTTGCTCTTCTTTGTTCCATGGAACAGCAGGCACTCGTTCATGGTTGCGTCAAGCCCCATTGGCAGCAAATCAGCCAAACATCCAATTTTTTGCGGTGGTGGGTTGATTTGTGGCTTGCGACCGTTTCTTCGGGCAACGTCCGCTTCATCAGACAGCATCTCTGCTCGGACCTTTGCACGATGGATGAAATATCGCCGGGCCAGCCAGGGGTTTCGGATCTCCCACATGTCGACAATCTCTGCAGCAAAGCCGACAGCCTCAAAATGGCACTTCAGCTCAGTGCGGAACTCGTGTCCTGCCTTTTCCAGCTTGAAGAATTCGAACTCCTCCGGATTTGGCAGCTGCAGGGAGTTCTCGAGCTTTCGAATCGCACCACGAAGTGTCACAGGAAGAATATGTGAGCTGGCGGAGAAAGTCGGTGAGGTTGGCAAACTGTAAAACCTCAAGTGTTCACCGGTGAAAGAGCCCAGCGCGTCGCCAGGATTGTCAGATTGCTCCCTTCTGTAAGCGAGAAGATACTCCGGGTATGTACGGTCCCGATGATACACGGCAAACTCTCTGAATCGTTTCAAAGCTTCTCCAGTTTCTGCGACAAGGGAATGATACGGTATTTCCGGCTTAGAGCCCTCCATGAATCGCAGTTCTTCCTTACTTGCAGACATCCAACAGCCAGCATCAAGCCTGCTGCTGGCCATGTAAACTCCCAGCACCGTCCTCACCACGAAGCAGTAGCACAGGCCTTCCGAGTGATCGAGACATGTCCTTTCTCTTTTGTAGAGGGCATGCGAGAAGAAATGTGCAGATTCGGCATTGGTCATGCTCGCAGCTTGCGGGTACTGGTCCATCTTCTCCGGCATTTCAGCCAAGTACACCGCCTTACCCAGGAACCCACCACTAAGCTTCTCACTGAGGCCATTGCGCAGAATTGAGGGAAGCAATTGCTCGAACTTAGTCCCGTGCAGCAATCGCTTCTCATTCACCTCGCTATCAAGACGATCAAAACATGGCACGGCGGCCTTCGCATCCAGCTTTGTCGTCAAGCGCTTCTTGCGCAAGTTCTCTGGAGTTGCTGACGAAACCATTTCATACTTGATGCGCATCTTGCTGTCAGCATAAGCTGCCCATGCTGCAGGGGAGTGAACCTTCCAGGCATGGACAAGACTCAATGAATCATACTGGGGCCTTCGTTCTCTGACATCTCTTCCCCATCCGAGGTCGCCTCTCTGAGTGACCTCCAAAAAAGCCTGAAGCGATTTGAACTGCTCGCTGTCCTTCATGACCGGCGTGACTGCGAATCCACCTCTGTACTGTGCATAGTACTGTGCAGCTGCGACCAATGACCGGCACTCCTCAGGCAAAAAGTACGGTTGCCACTCTGGAACCACACAAACTTGAGCCCCCTCGAGGAACCTTCAACGCTACTGCGGTACTGCCATTCTTTGCACTCCTCGGGCATTTTACCGCCTTGGGGCGTCACAGATTGAAACTGTTTTGCAATGGTCCAATGCCCCTCGTTGCTGTAACAAAGCTCCAGGTCCGTGTGGCGAAGTGATCTCCAAACTGGCATTCCATTGTGTCTCGTCGGTTGCAGGACATAAGGGCCTTCGCAAATGCATGATGCCTCAGTCTTGACTTCCAGCAGCACGTTCCCTGGCTGCTGGCCTGGACTGGACCGCCGTACAAGGAGACCTTTGGGTGTCCATTGCACCCCATCATCTTCTGGAGAACTTCCTCCATATCCCACAATTTCTCCATTATGGTTGTCTACTTGTGCTCGAGACGATGCTAGGCGCCAGTGGTCTCGAGTGCTGTAGAGCCACATGTCAGGCTGTCGCTTCCAGGCCGGCATGCCATGGCAGTACTCTTCAGTCAGTTCATACATTCCTGCGAACCTAGAAAACTTGTGCGCGTACCTGAAGGAAACAAAGAAGCACTGAGGCCACGCTGCGGTTGCAAAGTGCACAGCGGCATCTCCACTGCCATCACAATGCTTCCAGCGGCGAACTTTCATTGGAGGCACAACTTCATGGGGTCGCAGCCCTTGAGACCCGCCGGCAGATATGAATTTGCCCTTCCCCTGAGACTTGTCACGTGCCGATCCTGCAAAGATCCATTGCGCACCGCTGTGATAAAGCCATGTGTCCTGGTCAAGCTTCCAAACATTCGTGCCGTTGTAAGTTTCCGTTTGTAGGAGATACTTTCCGGCAAAATGGCCATCTTCCAGACCAGGAAACGACACATAAAAGGCTTGTGGAGCCATGGCCGCCTTGTGCAAGCTAATTAAATCAAGCGGTCCACAAGAACTGTCAGGTCTGACCTGTCCATGAATCTCTGTCCCCGACTGCCTCGGATTTGCGGTGCATCCTGCTCTGTAGCCTATGTAGGCTGTCGCTGCTGGGCCAGAGAAAAGCTGGCTGCCCATACAAGAAAAAACTAGCTGATGTATATCAAGCATGAACGAGTGGAATGCTTGAAAAAGGCGGCGCACGCATTCTATAGTCTATCGCGAGGCGTCCGAATTGAGGGTCCTGCTGCAACACACAAGCGATCACGCAAGCAATGGTGGACTGGAGGGCCAAGGAGAGTGCTTGAGGCGAATGCCTTGGGTCCCAATTTTCTCCGGAGTTGTGGGGATCGGCAAACTCTTCCCGACAGCACACATCTTTGAGTTCTTTGAGGTGAAGCGACCTACAGCTTGAAGCTGATCCGAAGCCAGGGAAGCCCCAAAAACCAAAGGTACCGAATCCAAGACAAGAAGCTAAAATCGACACAAGCCGACTCAGACACAGGCGGTGTGCACAAGGAAAGCAAAAAACACATGACCTGGAACAGTTCGGGCAAACCAGGCATCCTTGAAATTGTGTTAGGGCTTATAGGGTTCGGAGCACCGCCGTGTTTTTCTCCCACACTGTCTGCGCTAAACCATGTGGAGGTCGGCTCTCGTGACTGGAGATTCTGGCTTGTCGTGCCAGCCCCCAGGCTCTCACAAAACTGTTCGAACTCGCCTCCAACGCGCTGCAAGAGATCGTCCCCTACCATCGCCTTAGGGCTGTAAGTGCTCTTTAGGGGCTTTTGGGGCCTTCTTGTTGATACGCATTTTTGGGCATAGAGAGCTTCAGAGGTCAGGGGCTCCCTCGTCAGCGCGGGTGGACAAAAAACAAGCCTCTCACACAATTCCTGCCGGCCCAAGCCTGGCCCTAAACCCTAAACCCTAAACCCTCAATCCTAAGCTCGGCAAACAGCGTTCGTGCATCCGAGGAAGCCGAACCCGCTGCGCCGCTTCGCACGGGAGCTGAGCCATGCGAGTGGGGGAAAGCTTTGCCTTGCATTGTGGCCCCTGAACACGACGCAAGTTTACCCTAAACCCATTTGGCTCCGCCCGAAGTGGTCCGCAGTCGGTTGTCGGCACTGCAACAAAAGTCTCGCAGCTCGCTGACGCCTCAGAGCTTGGATTTGGGCGCCGCCTGGCAAGGCTTTTCAAGAGGCTAGGTGGGTTGAAGGAGTCCAGGTGAAAGGGGTAAAAGTGTGTAAAGGGGTTAAAGGCTTCAGGGTTGAAGGGGTAAAGGGGTTTAAAAGGGTTTTAAGTGTTAGGGATGTGCATTCGGGGTTTATAGGTTTGAGGAAGGCTTCTAGAGGGTTCCTTTGTTTAAGCCCTGTTGCATCCCCGTGGCGGTACCGTCTAAAAAGCTTCCAGACGCCTCCTGATGTCAGCCTGATCCCGTGCGTGAAGCTGCATTTGGGCCACATCGGCTGTTTGATCGGTGGGAAGTATCCGGACAAAAGTCTGTGGACACCCTGTATCCCCACCGCGTGGGATGTTCCCCCTTATACTAACAATCCGTAGACGGGATTATAGTAGCCCCTATTCTAATCCCAACATCCCAACGCTAAACTCTGCACCCCAAACCTTGCAAGCCCCCACTGTGCAAGACCGCAGAAGAAGCCTCCAGCTCTGCGTACAGCTGATCCAGCTGAGCCTTCCCAAGCCGTGAGCTCAGAGACCCTAGCCCTGAACCCTAACCCAAAGCACTGAACACTTGGGGTGCCATTTGGAACATCGCGGAAAGCAACTCCTCCCCAGGACTGGAGAGACCAGATGGGACCGGCAGTCTGGTTGCGTGCTGAATAGGCTCAGAAGGCTCAGGTTGAGGGGCTTAGGATTTTTGAGGGCTTAGGGGTTTGAGTGCGGGTTGAAGAGGTTCAGAGGGCGCAGGGTTGAGGGGCTTAGGATTCTTAGGGCCTTAAGGTTTGGGGGATGATGACATAGAGGCCAACTAGGGAATTCGGAAAACGCCGGCCTGGTACTTCTCCTTGGCTTTCCCTCGCTGCAGCTTGAAGGTGGGGGTGAGCACCTGTCTCCCGAAGCCCTGAAGAGAAGCCCCGAAATCCGACTACACCCCAAAACCCTATCCAACCCTACACCCCCTAAACCCTTCGACCCGACATACAACCCTAAATCCTAAATCCCTAACCCCTAAATACCATAAATCCCGAAATCCCTAAACCCTACAACCCGCCCTTAACACCTAAAAACACCTGAACCCGCAGGCTGGAGGCTGCCTGGTCAGGCTTTAAAAGGTCCTTTGTGGGACTATCGTGCGGAGCCAGACATCCTGAACAACCCCCTAAAGCTTAAAACCCTAAACCCTATAATGCCCTATAAACCCTAAATCCCTTAGCCCTAGCCCTAAGCTCTGAACCCTGAACCCTACACCTTGAACCCGAAACCCGGAACCCTAAACCCTAAGCCCTAAGCCCTAAGCCCTAAACCTTGGACCCCAAGTGTAGGTGTTCCAGGACCCGGACCTCACCGCCAGGTTCCCAGAGGGCTGGCTCCAGGTACACCGCCTGCAGGAGGAGGCTGAGAGGATGGGTGTCGGGTTTGGGGTTTAGGGCTTAGGGCTGAGGGTTTGGGGTTTAGGGTTTAGGATTTAGGGGGTTTAGGGGGCTTAGGGTTTGGGGTTTGGGCTCGAGGGTTTAGGGTAGTTCAGGGTTTAGGGTTTAGGTTTTTCAACTGCTTAGGGTTGAGGGTTTGGGGCTTAGGGTTCCTTCGGAACCTGTTCATATGCTTGTACGACCTTCCCCAACCTCTGCACGTTTTGTGCTGAAAACTGACCAACTTGCAACAAACCGGGGCAGTCGCCATGCCTTCACAATCTCAAAGCCAGCCAGATGAGCCTGGCGAGACACAGATGCCACGATGCGAGTACTGAGGCCAACTTGCCTGTTTACAGAATCCAAACCTTGGCACTGGTCTCGAACCCCTCTCGGCAGCCACGGCAGGCAGCACATAGGCATCTCCCGAAAACAGACGTACCCCAAAGATAGTCTACCCCGAAATACCACCATCCTTATCATAGCAACCGCCCGAAAACCAGGCCACCCCTGGGCACACACCCCACAGCCAAAAAAGAGAACAGGGGCCAGTCCGGAGGCAGACAGGCCGGAGCAACACCATGAGCAAGCTCAACGATGTCGTCCAGGATGGCCTGCGACCGACTTGGGATGTGAGTACGTAACAGCTAAGTCACCTAGAGCCCTAAACCCTAAATACCCTAAACCCTAAACCCTACTGTAAACTCCTCAACCCTATAGACCCTAAGCCCTAGTCACTCCACTCCCTGAGCCGACCATGCCCCCGAAATGCATCCCAACGATCCGACAGCTCCGAATCTCCCACAGGGCCCTCTTACCTCGTAGAACTACCGGGGTATTGTGTTCCCCAGACCCCCAGAAAAGTTCAAGGTTTTCGATAGGTTATAGGGGGTGGGAAAGGCGCAGAGGGCTGACTACTATTTGCTTCTAAGAAGCCCCCCCAAACAAAAACAAACACACACACACACACACATAAATAAATAAATACATAAATAAGTAATGTACATATATATATACAAGATAGCAATACCAATATTGCCCATATAAGGCAGAATATCTGTTGACTTGCTTTTTTCTGGGGGGGGTGGGTGGGGAAAGGTGCGTGGACCCCTGCGACGGAGAGCCTTCTTGAAGGCCGGGTCTTTGCAGAGCTCGTCAATGGGCTTGTCGATTCCTTTCCTTGAGGCAGAGTGCGTGTTTAGGGTTTAGGTTTGGGGTTTAGGGTTTAGGGTTTAGGGTTTAGGGTTTAGGGTTTAGGGTTTAGGGTTTAGGGTTTAGGGTTTCGGGTTTCGGGTTTCGGGTTAAAAGGCAAGCATCTACAGCGCGAAACAATCTTTTCGGCTCCGGTGCCTTTGTGTGCTCTCAATGACTCTCGGGTTGAGGGGCTCAGGGGCAATTCGTAACCGGCGTCCTTCTCACGGCAGCACTCAGAGCCACTGTGAACCGCCAAAGCCACCGTGTACGTCAACCGCAGGGCCGACTGGGCAAGCCTACTTCGCTCCGGAAGCCCTAAGCCCTACCCTAAGCCCTAAGCCCTAAGCCCTAAGCCCTAAGCCCTAAGCCCTAAGCCCTAAGCCCTAAGCCCTAAGCCCTAAGCCCTAAGCCCTAAGCCCTAAACCCTGTGCGCGTTTTCTCGGGACGTGTTGGGCATCAAAGAGCTGGGGAGCCCGAATGGCGCAGCCTGAAGGTGCATTTTGCCCTCCAAAACTCTATGGACACAGAAGCTCTCAGAGAGTCTTTGCTACTGCAGCGACTTGCCAGAGGCATCCATCCTGACATGTACGAACTCTAAACCCTAAACCCTAAACCCTAGACCCTAAACTCTAAACCCTATGCCTGGATTGTGCGACTGAGAGGCCACGACATTGACCGAAATAGTTTGAGCGTATCTGGTAAGTCTCGCAAGCTTCTGAAAGCTGTGATTGAAACCGATGCCGTGCAGGGCGCATAAGGCCCAGGAGCGCTGCAATCTACTGGGGGCTTGCATCTGCGCATCAGGTAACCTTTGGGTTTTGGCACTTTCCGACCCGAATCCCTGCGACTGTACATGAGACGCATTCCATTCTCATTCGAAGGATCTGAAGCTCGCGCACATCACTGAAGGCCATACAGAGCCTCAGACCAGGTTCCAGCTGCCCAAGCGCAGCTCTCTCAAGAGGAACCCCATGTCAAGGAAGATCCCGTTTCGGCTCTCATCAACGTCTCAATCATGACCCTGCTTCTGCAGGAGAACCCACAGATGTAACACCGGCAACTAGAGTTCTAACCTCGCAGGAGTGTGGGGGCTCAGGCTGCAGGCTGCTGCTACCGAAACCAGGGTAGAACCAAAGGGCGGTATCCTGAAGCAGCGCCCCCGACATCACCCTGAGCCCTCAATCGCCCGAAGCCCTAAACTCTCAACCCTAAACCCTAAACCCTATAGCCCTAAACCCTAGCCCGAAACCCTAAGCCCTAAACCCGAAACCCACGTTGCCTCCCGGTGGAGGTACTGGTCCACCTCCGGGTCGTGAATCCACCAGGACCCCACAGGAACTTGTGGGCCGTCTCCGCCTGAACTTGGGAGGGTTTTGGGGAAACTTCGTGTCCTGGGGTCCAGCTTGCTCTACACTCTCCTAAGCCACTGGTCAAAGCTGAGGTGGAGATGCCAGAAGGTTTGGCCCGAAGCCCATTGTCAGCCACTAAACCTGAAACCTGAAATCCTGAGCCCTGAACCCTGCGCCTTCTCGGCGCTTTTCTAGGCGCTTGAGAGCTTTCCGATGTCGGTCGGACAAGGCGAAACCTCATCAAGTTTAGGGGCTTCAGCGCTTGTGCTGTTGCAGTGTATAGGGCCATAGGGGGCTTGGGGTTGTCGATTGCGGAGTGACTAACCCCGATTGCATCGATTCCCTTTGGCACTGCTTGGTAAGGCTCAAACCAGGTCCGTGACGGGCAGTGCGATCTGCATGAACCTGACGTCCAAGCTGCCGGCTCACTCAGCAGAAAAACAGAGAAATTGGTGGAGCTTTTGGTTATTTGGAGACCTGTAAACCCAGCCAGGAGTGTAACAGCAGGTCTGATGCTTTTACCAGAACGAAGAGGTCGTGCAATGGTGATGACGGACCTCGTATGCCTCCCGAGGCATATAGCCTTTGCTCCTGCACCCTACAAATACCGACATGTATGCGGGTTTGCTATGACGACTGCCATTCTTGCGAGTACGGCTAGCCTTGCTCTTTCGACCACTAGTGCTCCGTCTACTAGCCTTAACATCCGTTTTGGGGACGAAATGCCATGAGCCCAAAAAAATGGGATCGAGCCATAAACCCTTTTGGGGTACGTTTGGTCCCAAGGGCCGAAGCCAAGCCCCCTCGCTCGGTGCCTTCGCCACGGGCACTTTTGCGGGCGGCGGCGCCTCGCTGGAACAATCTGCGTAGCGCCCTACCGCCACTTTCCCCTGAATTGTCAGCTGGGTTGGGGCCCTCTAGTAGCGTGAAAGCTCGCTGCATCTTGTGATGGGTGGCGGTCTGACTCAACTGACGGCTTACCGTTTCGGATTTAGGGTTTAGGCAGTTTAGGAGACTGCCTTGATGTAACCAGTATTTGCAAAGCCCCCGACCGATTCTGCGGTCCTGAAACCCAAAGCCACACCTCAAACCCAGCCTGAGGCACGGAGTCTGCACTTTGTGCCTTCCGCTTCTTTCGATAGGCCTCTCGGGCTTTCGGTCCACTTTGCTGGGTTGGAAGTGGGGCAGGTTTGAAGGGTTGAAGGGCTTGCAGAGTACTGTAACCCTATAGCCCTAAAGCCCGGAACCTTAAACCCTAAACCCTAAATCCTAAACCCTACTGACTGACTACGGCCATCGAAGTGGCATGCGTCTGTCGGCAAGAAAGTTCAAGAAAGGCCTCGAAAATCTCTGCGCGCTGCCGCTCCGCTGCTGCGACACGCTCCCGCCTCTCCTCCTGTGCAAGGTCCAAGAATTGTGGAAGAACTTCTCTAAATATGGGCCCTTTTTGGGACTAGGATCCCAACAAGTGACCATAATTCTTTTGAAACTCATGCATAGCTCTTAAGTTTCGGGTATTTCGGTGGCGTCACAGGATGTTTCATCATTGGATACTTCAGCAGCAGGTGTCTCGAGATTCTCTGCGTAGACATGCCATCCCCAAATCCCCCCCATCCTTGAATACCCCCCCCCCCCCCCAAAGCGCACTCAGCCCCGACTGAACCGTAAAGTACAAAACCCCAACACGGCGGCCTCTGCACGAAGGGCCGCGCGTCGCCGTTCAGTCTCAGCGTCGGCAGCCTGCACAGACGCTTTTTAGGGTTTAGGGTTTAGGGTTTTAGGGTCGCAGCATTGATAGTTCAGGATCCAGGGGGCTGCGGGTTTGGGATTGAGGGTTCAGGGTCGTACTAGGATTCAGGGTTTAGGGTTCAAAGTTGAGAACAATGCTGCCGCTTCCGACATGAGTATAGGGTGGTAGAGGGTGCCTCATAAATGGCTGCAAGAAGACGTAGGACACAGGGAAGCTAACGCCCAAAATCCTGAAGGGCTTAGGGTTTCATGGAACAAGAGCTGGCAGGACTCTAGGTTAACGCTGATCCCGTCATAGCTTCCAGCATTCCAAAATCTAGGGTTCGGGGTTTAGGACTTGGGCTTTGGAGTAAACCCAAGAAAAAACCTGCGTCCTAGTAAACCCCAAACCCTACAAGCCGCCTCCTGCCGCTGTTTGCGGGCTTTGGCCTCTGCCTCGCCAAGAAGAAAAGGCTTCAGGCGATTCCATCGGATGAGCAGCGTGATCCCGGACAAGTCTATTGATTACGAGGGATCGGAGTAGTAAAGCTACCTTTCTAGTTATACTGTAGTGGTGCCTACACACGTGACATAACCTGGTGCAATGTGACATTTGCTGGACTATGCAATATCATCGTAATCACTTTTTTAAGTTTTGAGTTTAATGCTTTGGGGTGGGTGAGGGGAGAACTCACCAAGTCGTCTAAACCTTCAAGCCTCAATCTGCCTTGCGGAGCTGGCACCGTGCACTTCGCTCCGACCTTAACCCTAAACCCTAAAACCCCTAAACCCTAAACCCGCTAAACCCTAAACCCCTAAACCCCATAAACCCCATAAACCTCTAAAGGACATGCCCCTGGCCTCCCGCTGCTTCAGCTGCGCCTCGGCTTTCTTGCGCTCTTTCTCGCGCTCTTTCTCACGCTTGGCGCGCTCTTGCGCGCGCCTGTGTCCGAAAGTTGGGTTTAGGGCTTAGGGTATAGGGCTTAGGTCTTAGGGCTTCGGGCTTAGGGTCTGAGGGGTACTGGGGTCTTGGGGAGGCGGTGCGGGCGAAGGGCACATGGTGTTCAGTAGTCCTGGAGGACCTCCGGACCTGGACTTGTCTTGCTCGCGTTTCGCGGCTGCATATTCAGAACCATGCCCCCATGAAAGACCTAAGCCCCAAGGCTAGCCCTCACGCCTAAAGGCAACAACTCTGCGCAATCACCATTTATGCTTCCATCACCTCACCTACACTATGCACTGAAACGCCGAAGGCCCTGGAAGAACCAGCCTTGCTTCCTCTTCTCGGGGCTTGTGGAAGGAGGTCGGCTGCTTCGACTGCACCGGCACCTGTAGCAAGATTCCTCGCTAAACGAACCCTTTTAGGTTTTTTGGGTTTAAGTCAGGGATCTGGTCATCTGGTCGAGAGATCGCCTGTTGCTGTTAGGGCCCTAAACCCTAAACCCCAGAGGCCCTACACCCTGAACCCTAAATCCTGGGAGCCCCAACAGGTGCTACAGACTGTTGACCTAACCCTAAACCCCAAACCCTGCCTTCTCAGCAGCTCCCAGGAGCAGCTCCTTCGCTCGGCTCAGCCGGAGGAAGCGGGCCTTCGCCAAGGGATCCTCCGAGCCGTTCGGATTTGGCCGTCCGGGGCACTAAACCCCAAACCCCAAACCCCAAACCCTACATAAACTCGACATAAACTCGAAACAAACCCTATGACCCTATGCAAACCCTATGTAAACCCCATGTAAACCCTACGCAACCCCTTTATCACCCCTTTCTGACCCCTATGTAAAACCCATATAAACCCCAAACCCTGAAGACGATGGTCCCTCGGGTTAGATGGGCTTGGAGGGTTCATGATCTCAGGGTTGAGGGTTTGCAAGTTCCAAGGCATGGTGTTTAGCAGCTGTGCCGAGTTGGTATGGCTCAGAAGAAGCCAAAGGACTCAGCATACATCTCATCCCTGATTCTGTCAGAAGTGGCCCAGCAGGGGGTGGTGGGGCCAGTAGTTGCCCCAAACCCTAAATCCTAAACCCTAAACCCTAAATCCTAAACCCTACACCATCCCAAGCACATCCGTTCCAGCTTTCTAGGCCAAGCGGCCTTCGGATGTCGATCTGGATGGCAGCGCAGCCTGATCGCTGATTTCGTTGAGAAGGGGAGGGCTTAGGGTTTAGGGTTTAGGGTTCAGGGTTCAGGGTTCAGGGCTCGGGGGATTTAGTCCGCTCGGTTTTCAGAAAAGGTCAGGCCTTGCAGGTGGGACTTCGGGCTGGGGGGTTTAGTGGCTGAGGTGTGTTGATGGGGTTGAGGGGCTGGGTTAGAAGTTTAGGGTTTAGGGTTTAGGCTTTAGGGTTTCAGGTCAACCATTCGGAGACTGTTCCCAACCGCAAGCTGTTCCCGGCGATCCTTCAAGCCAGCGGCTTTTTTTGGAGCATTCAGCGAATGGAAGCTTGATGAAGGCTGCGTTTTTAAAAACCCCAACCCCTCCAAAACCGACATGACCGTACACCCTAATGCTCCATACCCTGAACACGCAAACCAGCTCAAACCTGCAAAGCCATGTGAACCCTCTACAAATCCTCTACAAAACCTATGAAAAAAACTCTATGTGAACCTGACAAACCCAAAACCCTAAACCCCATAAACCCTAAACCTTAAACATCCCTAAACCCTAAACCCTAAACCCTAAACCCTAAACCCGAAACCCGAAACCCTAAACCCTAAACCCTAAACCCTAAACCCTAAACCCTAAAGGCCAAGCAACGCACGCCGGCGGAAAGCGCTCTCCACCGCACTGCGGCCGGCCCCGGCATGGAGACCGAGGAGGATCAGGGCCTGGCTCTTGATTGGGTTTAGGGTCTACAAGGTTGTGGGGTTTATAGGGTTTAGGGGTTAGTGTTCAGGGTTTAGGGTCTATAGGGTTTAGAGCATTTATAGGGTTTATAGGGTTTAGGGGTGAGTACTTAGGGTTTAGGGTTTGTAGGGTTTAGGGTTGGGGGTTTGGGCTTTGGGGCTTGGCTACCTGCAGCAGCACGAGGCTTGTTGCCTGCGGAAGGTTGCGTGTTCATGGTCCGGCGTCCTCCATCCCAAGACTGAAACAGTTTAAGCCAAACACTGCAAGCCCCAAAATTAAGCCCTAACAGCCTGAGTGTCGTCCTCCAGGTCTGCAAACCTACGAACTCCGCCCCAATCCCTATAAGGCCCACACCCTCTCAACTCGATGCGCTTTCTACCCCAGGGCGCCTGAAACCTGAACCCACAAGCAGGTTAAGGATTCAGGGATCTCACCCTAAACCCTAAACCCTCAACCCTAACCCTGAACCCTGAACCCTAAACCCTAAGCCCTAAAGCCCTCACAGTCTTCCTGCCTCTTTGACACCGCCGCCCCCAACGCCAGCCATGGGCAGGATTGCAGGGTCCAAGTTCGGAGTTTAGGGGTTTAGAGTTTAGGGTTTAGGGCTTAGGGCTAGGGTTTAGGACTTAGGGTTCAAGGCTTAGGGTTTAA
Source organism: Symbiodinium natans (assembly GCA_905221605.1). NCBI lineage: Eukaryota > Dinophyceae > Suessiales > Symbiodiniaceae > Symbiodinium > Symbiodinium natans. Next base: position 676,964 of record CAJNDS010000713.1, on the reverse strand, counting down.
GGCTAGGGCTGAGGGTTTAGCGTTCAAGGTTTGAGGACCCAAGGAGTTGGGGTTCCATTTCTTAGGGGTAGGCTATCCCAATTCAGGGTTGAGGGTTGAGGGGTCGCTACGGCTTGGGTTTTAGGGTCAGCTCACCGTGTCGAAATCCCCGAAAAATCTCCCCCAAACACGTTTGGGCTTGGGGTGGAGATGCCCGACTCGACCCAGAGCAGCGGCAGCCATATGATCCCCAGCTTCTTCAACCCATAGCGCTGAAGCAGTCTTAGATGTCATGATGAACTTCCACCTAAGCTACCGCAAACCTTATAAGCCTCCAGTTACAGTTTAGGGTGCAAGAGGGTTGAGGGTTCATGGGGTCTAAGTTTTTTTTTGGGGGGGGGTCATGTAGCGACACATCCCGGGTCTGAGAAGTTGAGGGTTTCGGGGGCACGAAACCGCGAGCTGTGTAGTAACCCTACAGAAAAACCCTTAGAGCACCTTGCATACCATAAACGCCCATAAGCCCAGTCCGAAAGCTCTACTTTCACGCTGGCCCCCTAGACCCTTTAAACCTTACACAACCAAACCTGAACCCTACAGTATCAACCCTAAACCTGAAACCCTAATCCCTAAACCCGAAACCCTCAACCCTAAACCGTAGAGAAAGCTCAGGCACCAGCTCTTTGGCCCAACCCTTGGCGACTTCGGGGTCCGGCACCACGATGGAGACGAGCCTGGCAGCAAGGTTTAGGGTTCGGGTTTAGGGTCTAGGGTCTGGGGTTTGTAAGATTTAGGGTTTATATAAGTTTAGGGTTTATAAGGTTTAGGGTGTATAAGTTTTGGGTTTATGAGATTTAGGGTTTAGGGTTTAGGGTTTGGGGGTAGGGTTTAGGGTGGCGTGCGGGAATGTAACGCAGGCCAGGGATCACTGCGTCTTGAGACTGTCGCCATACACAAAGTTCTGGGCGATGAGCTTGCTCTGCACCTTGCAGTTCAGCTTGCTTGCCGGAGCTTTGTCTTGTCCTGCGAACCCGAAGCCCTAAAGCCGCAAAAACCCTAAAGCCCTAGAGCCCTAAGATGCGTAGCCCTGAGACTTCGCAACTGAGGCCAAAGGCATTCAGATTCTCCAGCTTCTCCGGCGCCACATATTCGCCTGGCAGCTAAAGCTTCGAGTTTAGAGTCGAGGGCGGAAGGCTGAAGAATGAAATGAACTCAGCACTCGGATTTCAAGCACTGTCTAGGATGGCCCTTAGAGCCCTCCCAAAAAATCCTAAACATGATCCTCTTAAAACCCAAAAAAGGGAAAATACAACATATCTCAAGGGCCTACCTGTGGTGAGGAATGTAGATTTCAAGTTGGATCAAGGGGTCATCCCTGCCGGGCCTGCCCTTCAGCAATACTTGTGGAGTGCTCTTATGTTGAACCTGGGGTGCCTGTGGTGGACGCTTGAAACCCTAAACCCTAAACCCTAAACCCTAAACCCTAAACCCTAAACCCTAAGCTGCAGGGTGTGTGTAGGGTGTGGAAAGGCATAGGTCCGCAGCTGCGCGTGGGCCCTGAGGAAACCCTGTACAGCGGCAACAGCGCCTTGAGCGAGCTTGAAGATGTTCTTCTTCCTATCGATGATCTTCAGCCGCCCATCGGGCGTCCACATCCTCAACATAGGGTTTAGGGTTTACGGTTTTGGGTTTAGGGTTTAGGGTTTGGGAACCCTCCACCCGAAACCCGCTAGAGAGCTTGAGCAGCTGCGCAAAGTAAGGCCGTGGCCCGATGTCTCCTGAGTGGAACCATCCATCGGGGTCGATCGCCTCCGGCCGAGATCGCTTGCAAAATGATCCGACCAAACTGAGCAACTGCAGCGTTTAGAATGCGTCAAACTCTAAACCTTGCAAGCTAAACCTTGCAAGCCCTAAAGACTCCTGACTCCCCAACTTCCCAAACCCCGATGCCCCTAACAAGCTGGATGCTTTCTTGGCTGGGACATTGGGCAAATTTCTGCAGCATCAGTGAAGGGATTGCCCGAAGTTGCAGATACCAAACTCACTAGAATTTAGGGTCTCGGGATTTGAGGCGGCGGAAGCTTTTGCAAGCCTCAAGTTTTCGCAAGAGAGATCGCGCCGACGTGAAAGAAGTTTGTTCACTTGCCATCTCAGTGACTTCAAAGTTATTTGATGATTCTTCTAATATTCTTCTTTTTTTGGGGAAGGGACAACGGTTGGAGTTTCATCTATAAACGAGTCATGAGAAATCCATAGACATGGACCTTTCGTTGATGAAGCACCCTATGTGCTCAGATGATTAGGATGTCTGCGAAGCGGTGCTCTCGGTCTCTCCCAAACAGCCTAACATGGGGGCCTGAATAATTGGAGTAGGGTTTTGGGGGTTCTTATCGTATAATTCCCATAAAGGATTATTGTTAGTAATTGTTCGACCCCTATAGTATGCACCCAGGACCACGTTGCCAAGCCTCTGCCGTCTTGTCCGGCATCTTGTAGTAGCCTCTTCCGTGGGCGCTGGAATCCCCCGAGGTACTTCACAGGCGAGGCCCAAACATCCAACATCACAAATTACGTTTAAGATCACAAATTGAGATGTTCCCCCTTTACTAACAGTCCTTTATAGGGATTCTATTACCCCAAACTACAATCCTTAATCCTACTAAGGACTGTTAGTATAAGGGGAAACATCCAACATCACAAACATCGCGAGACGTCGGCTCAGTGGGAAAACCCAAGTCTCGGAGCCGCTCCAAATTTCAAATAGCCATTCCTTGGATCCCCCACCCCCCCCCCCCCCCCCCCCCCCCCCCCCCCCCCCCAAAAAAAAAAAAAAAAAAAGAGAGAAAGCAAAGGCACTTAAAAAGCAATCTTCCAGTTCCCCGCGCTACAGCAACAACCCCTGCAAACTCCAAACTCCATAAACCTCAGCCTCGACCCCAATGTCTTGACTGCACGTCAACCCCCCCCCCCCCCCCCCCCCCACACAAAAAAAAAAACCTGACACCCTAAACCCTAAACCCCAAAGCTACCCCAAAAACCCTTAGAAGCCCTAACCTTAACCCCAAAACCTTCGAAGCCGTGATCCCCCCCGGGCCTTGAAAGATGTTGAGGCCTTTGAAGCAGATCTCTCCACGGCCGTGGCCTCGGCTCTCACAATCCGACCTACCAAACACCATGTCGGACTTTGCGGCTTTGGGAGTTTCAGGGCCTTTTGAAGGGGGCTTTAGGCTTTTAAGGGTTTTCAAGGGTTTCTTTGAATATCCCCCTAACAAACTGGGAATGAGGGCCTAGTCTGGGTCCTAGGTAGTATGTAAACCGCTACACTCCTGGACCCTGAACGGAAATCCTGATGTGAACATGTCGACCTGCTTCGGATCGCACGAGAATGACTTACGTGTATAGGGTTTGTATTGCTTTCAGAGAGGTTGTGGCCCTACAATCAACAAACCCGAAACCCTCTAAGTCCCACACCCGAACAGTACTGAGGGTTTATTGGGTGTACCTCAACCCACTGCGGAGGATATGGCCAGGTTCCCGGCAGGGAATGGTCTTTGAGCCGATCTTATGCACCTCTGCTTTTTTGTTTTTCAAGGTTGGGGCTTTTAGGGTTAGGGTTCAGGGTTTGGGTAAGGTTTGAAGGGATTCAGAGAGTAGGGTTTAGGGTTCAAGGTCGGGGGCTCTGATGTCGAAGAATGCACGCATCCCGCAACCAGTGATAGAGCAGCACTCAGACAATTCTTAAGCTCCCGCCTGGTCTGTGCGCAGATAGCCTTAGAGGCTACATGAGGGATTCCACCAAACTTCGTGGAAAGCGGGAGTTAGGCATCCCTTTTGAGTAGGGGCTGCTCCCCAGAATACTGCAAAGAGGGCTGCTCGGGCAACTAAGACTGGTTCCGAAAATGAGCATTGAGCATTCCCTATGTTCATCAATGCCCATCTTGCACTCAGCACTGGCAAGGACGGTGATAGCAGTCGTCAGCTTGTCACAGTCCTGTAAAGTTCGACGATGCGTCCCTAGTTGATTGAGGCAACTGGGCACATCATAGGGACCATGTAAGGGTACACACTCGCACATATCCAAGCTTCTGAGAATATCCCTCAGACTTGGAATCTGAGGATGACTATCGGCAAAGGACATGAGAAACAGAGCGCCCCTGGTAAGTGGATGTAGATTGTGACTCGTGCTCAAAGGAGCTTCCATTGGCAGAAGCTAGGTGCCGCACCCATGTCAGGTACGTCCTCCACACGAGCATGCCCTAGACGCCCTAGACCCTAAACCCTAAACCCACTGCACTGCACCAAGGCCGATCCTTGAAATACATTGGTACAAGCATTCGAACATGTGAGCAACTAGTTCCTAGTTGCAAGGGAAGCAGGGAGCCCAGAAACCGAGAAGGAACGCTGCACTGGCTCACTGGATCCTTGAAATCAGTGAACCCCCAGCACAAGAGTCCACAAGGTAGCATTCTTGCAAGGTCCTGAAAGAAAGGAACAATGTTTATCAACGCCATCTGTCAGAAGTCTCAAATCTCAAGCCCAAAGCCCAAAGCCCAAAACCCTATGACCTACCTAAAACCACACGTAAAGACAGGTCCTTCAGGCGGATCTCGTTGCAGGCAATGACTGCGCCTACGGTACCCGGGATCATGTCGTCGTCTGCCGTGACAGTTCCTGCGAACACTAAGCCCTAAACCTTAAACCCGAAACCCAGAACCTACCCTAAGCCCTAAACCCACTTAACCACGCACCTCACTAAACCCTAAGCCGAACTTGGTGGGTGCATTCAGGCTAAGGGAATTAAGACATACCAGGGTCCTCAATTACCTGCATTCTTCACATGGGGCAGCGGGGCATATCGTTTTCATTGTGGTTGCGGCCTTCAGTTGCCAAAGCTTCCCGAGGTCGCCAGGCAGATGCCACCCCCTGAACACTAAACCCTTAAGGGCCCCATGTAGTAGAATGTGATAAAACCGGTCGAGGGTCCTGAACATCAGACTAGGACTATGAGCCGCCACCCAGACCCGCAAAACTCTAGCGCTTTCACGTGCTTTCAGCCTATAAAAAAAGCTCTACAAGCCCTTGGTTTACCCCAAAACCCTATATGAGCCCCCCAAAGCCTTCCGAGCTCGTGCTACTAAGTGCCTCCAGCGGCAGTTTCTGACAGACCGTATCCCTCCAAGACCTGGCGTGCTTCGTAGGAGTTTCGGGTTTGGGGTTGAGGAGGCTGTTAGGGCTTCAGAGCTTAAATTTGGATCTGAGCGCCGACCTCAACAAACCGAGCATACTTTGAGCCCTTGCACTAGAAACTTCGCACAAGGTGCCGTCAGGGTCTGTGCAGCTTGGCAGTCCGGCAGCTCAAACTCCGTGCGGGGTCCATTTTCGGCTGCCGCACATGTGCTGCTCTGGCGGAATCCGTGGGCCAGTCAGCCAAAGATGGGCTTGTCAATTATCTCACCTGCACCAGGCCATGGGGAAAAGCATAGTTTGTTGCCAAAGTACATCGGGGGAGCATGGGGAATCATCTGAATCATCGTCCCTGTTAGGTTCCTATCCAGCACGCCTAGTGAATCACTTAATGGTCAGGGAGCAGCATGTGCTATTCCTGATACTTTGATTGCTATTGTCGTCATCTTTCTACCAAGCGCTAGCTACGACTTCCGAAGCCAGCAGAAGAATAGCGCAAGCCTCAAGTCTATGCAGGCAACCGATCTGACGCCCGTCGCCTCAAGGCCACACCCAGCATGAAGCTTCAACTCAAAATCTCCGCTGCCCCCAGGACCTGAACCCCCAAACTCCAAACTGCAACCTTTGCGTGGTACGTTCTCGAGTTTTTGGTTCCTTTTTGAGGTACTTTACACATACGGGGCCACATCATATATGATCACAGGGACCCAGCAAAGGCCCCAATATTTCTAGAACTGCCCAGGAATAAAAGTGGGCACTAGCTTTCGGAAATGCCCATGCGCACAGTCGACCTGGATCCTTGGCCCGTACCACGTCGTAGTAGAGATGCTGCAGATCTTTCGCCTCAAGTGGATTTGCCGCTCTTCCTCGTAGATTCTTTCGGGGTTCCCACTGAGGAACTACCGGTCTCAGTTCAGATCGCGACGGTTGAACCATAAACTGAGCGCAAGGCAGAGGGTCTGGATTCATCTTGTTCGGGAGTGATTCGGAGTCGTTTGGGTTTTGGGGACTGAATTTTGGACGTAATGGGGAAATCTGGGTTCTGAGATGTTCCATAGCAAATGTAGGGAAGGTTGAAACATGATAAATTTCGAAACCCCAAAACCTGGTAACAAGGGTAGATGAGCTTCAAAAGGAAAAGCCCACTACACTCTCCAGTGCCAATCTTATCTTTACTTCTCCTCTGCGTCCAGAACTAGCAGTGAACAATCCGTCGAAAGAGCGGAATGGTCCTATTTGTGCTTGCATTGTGCACACAATAGACGCATTGCCTAGCACAGCATAGTAGACCCAGGCCCAGGCTAATGCCCCGCTTAGGCAAGTGGCGGTGAGGTAGTCTTGAAGCAAGAACTGCACCTCTCCAATCTGAGCAAGGTCGCCGTTCCTGCTTGGCTGCATCCCGCACAGACTGAAAAACCACTACAAACCTGGGAACTTCAAGTCCCTCGTTTCAAGTGAGTTCTCGCCTGACCCAGAGGTTCACGAGGATGTTGGTACGCAGCTCGGGATTCAGTTCAGCCTCTCGGAACTTGTTCTTGACCCTCACGACCTCGAACCGCTTCCGTAGCTGGTCGAAGGCCACCGCCAGCACGAAGGGATCCGAGGCAAAGACCGTGGCGCGAAGGAAGTCGCACCTCTGCGCCCCTACCCGCCACCAGCATATGTCACTAAAACGTGTTGTACAGCTTTTGTTTGGCAAGATTTTGGGGTTCGGTCTGAACAACATGAGAATGATCGTATGAATACTAATAATAACAATACGACTCGTCATAATGATATAGCCCAGGAACACGTACCGGGCCGCTGGCTTCTCAGGATTCTTGGCGTAGTCTGCTGCGGCCTTGTCCATGGCCCGCTCTTTAGCCTTGATCGGAGCCAGGAGGAGCCCCACGTGCTCACCCACCTTCGAGGGGTCAATAGGGAGTTTTGAAGCTTTAGGGTAGAGCTCTGCTAGAGTGGGATTGAGAGCCCACCTTCGGGGGTTCATAGGGAGATGTGAAGGTCTAGGAAGTAGCTCTGCTAGTAGGACTATACGTGTTATTGAGGGTCGTTGGGCTGACGTCTGCTGGCTGCTCCATTCTTGCCTCCGCATGTGAGTTGGGTTGGAGGGGGTGGAGTGTCGGGTCGAACTTCAGCTCCTGGAAGCCCAGGCTCTCCACGTCAGCTTTGCTCTTGATGCTGTTGAGACCCTTGCACAGGTCCTGGAGCTCCTGCTTCAGAAGCTGACAGCTCACAACTTCAAACACACCGAGAACGGCGCCCAAATAGTTAGAATAAGGTTCTTGGGGTCATTAAAGTATAGATATATAGATACATATATATATATATATTGTACATTTATAAAGAAACCATAAGAGGATACTAGTAGCAATGATCTCTCCTGCTTGAAGGCTCCGCGCAGCCAGCTCCCAGCCCGGTAGAGGAAGTCAATGGCCAACTTCTCATCTACGATCGACTCTGGCAGAGGTGGCTGCACCAGCTCTGAGACCGTGACGGACTCAATGGCCTGGTCTGGTGCAGATTTCAACGCCCTCCCATAACAAGCAATCCCCCCCCCCCCCCCCCCCCCCCCAAACCCAGGCCTCAAGTTGCTCCAGCCGCTTGCCATGGCTTTCCGATGCGTAGAAGCCGCGGCGATCGCCGAACCATTTCGCGAGGCGCTCGTTCTCTGCCTTGGCTTTCTCTTGCATCTCAAGGAAGATCTTCTCCGCCCCTACCTGCCGGGCGCACGAAAGTTGAGTGCAAACCGCAACACAGTGGAGTTCGCTATCGAGGTTCGAACTGCTCTGTCGCCCGGGCCTTGTTGCCACTGACCACGAGCTGAAACAGCTCCTTGTGCTTCTCAGCCATCTCTTTGCGAAGCTCGAGATTGTCCAGCGATTTCACCAGCTGGTCCTGCAATAAACACACAAGCAGCTACACAACAAAACTCAGTTCGGCCAAAGTGAAGCTCTTTTCGCAGGCACGTGAGCTCGAACAGGCTCGACAGGGGCTGCACGAGCATGCACTCAACTGACTTGCGTTGTTCATGCTGCTACCATTAGGTGTTAGTTCTTTCTCCCTCGCACAGCAAAACACCAACCTGCGGCTGCACATTGGGAAAACAAAGTGCGGACGCAGGACCCAAAAGAGGTTTTGGAAAAGGGCCGTGGCTACAGTGACGTAGGGTTTTACGGCAAAAGCGTGCGGAACTCTCTGCATGCGTCCGCACCTCGTTCGCTGAGTTGTTGGCTCTGGTTTGGAGTTGAGCTCCTGTTCTGGGCTACAACATGTTCCTACTTGGGAGACTCTGTCAGGGTATCTCATTGTGGTAGTATACTCTCCGCCAAAAGAACTCAGGTCGTCCTCACGGAAGTGAACAACACTTGGACATCGCGGTGCTCACATGAGACGCCGGTCCTTCTGCTTCATGAGCTTCTCAGCCTCCCTCAGCTCGGCCATGGCTCGGAAATCCTTGATGCGCCGCCCCACCGCCATGTAGAGGTAGCCGAGGGTGACCAAGGCGATGAACCCACAGAAGATCATCAGGGGTTTCGCGATATTACCCCACCAGAACGAAAATGAGTCGTAAAAATGTGTTACTGATAATGAATCTATGCCAAATTGAACAGCAGTCATTGCAGCGACCGCCCACAGGGCCAGGCCAAGCCCGGCTGCCAACAAGATCGCCGCTCCAAAGCAGCCCTGCTTCGCACGGCGCGCGTGCAGGAAGTGCATCTTCAAGGCCCACTCAAGTAGGGCTGTGCCCAAGCCCCAAGAAGTTAGCCCAAGAAACAGCAGTTGGTACACACCACTGTATTGTGGGGGGAGCAGCTGAGTGTGTGTTTCTTCAGGCATGTACTCACTGTAGTCAGTGATGCCAACCACATTCGCCCAATTGTTCAGAACCACAGCTCCTCTCACTGCTACCTGCGCATGGGCAGAGCGATCAAGACCCGTGTCGCAATGGAATACATCGAGACCAGACGCATTGAGGCGTCCACCATAAACCCGAACTCCTGTCTCGGCGCCCATAACAACCACGTGCGACAGATCGGCAGAAGCCCCCCCCCCAACATAAACCTCGGTGGGGCTGCATGCGCAGGACAAGAACAGTACGGCTCGCTGAAGCGTCTACTTATTTTGCCGCTTCTAGAAGCATACACTGCTTCTGTCAAGCTATTCTCTTGACAAACTGAGGCCTGCACCCCAAACCTGGCACTCGACGCAAACACAGCCACATTCTGCAGAAAAGCCCGGGTGGGTCCATCCAAACGAAGGCAGGAGTTTCTTGCGCATATGATGCGGGTCTTAGTGACATTTACCACACCGCGTAGCGAAATGAGCTCGCAATTTAAGTGCGCATCGTGCACCTGCAGCTCGTGGTAGCCGTCTCGCAGGGTAACACACCTATCGCAGGTTGCGTGCACTTCGCGCATCCAAACATGAGCTGTACCATTCATTAAACTGATGAAGCTTCCTCCTGGATATAGGTGGGAGTTTGCCACTTTGAGAACCAGGCTTTTGACATGGTCCCCGACTATGCCAGCTCGGATGCTGCTGTTGGCGATCTCAACCTCCGCATCTGTGCCGTTGTCGAGCTCCAGCCAGTAGGGGCGGGTCAAGCTGGAGCGGATGCTGCAGTTCAGGACTTCAAGGCTGGACCGCTTTCCAGGAGCGAAACTGATGACTCCCAGGAAGCTCAAGCTCTCCAAGCGCAGAGAAGCATTCTCCTCAAGGACGATGGAACGAATGTCAAGAAAGGACCTGTGCTCAAACTCATCCCACCTGCGATAATCGTACCCCCCGACACTTACACCCCGGAGGTGCCAGGAATGGTTGCTTGGAACCCGCAGTTCAACAGAGTCATTCGAAAAATGGGAGCAATCCGTTCTGGCTAAGCCCACATACTCGTCGGCGCCAATATCACACACCACATGACTTGGCTGAGAAACTCGCAGAGTCTCCTGCAGGCAACGCGGGAACACACCGCCGACAGTCATGAGACTTCGAGAAGATATGGTTGCTGGTTGATCTAAAGCTTGGTTTCTTTGGGGGTATCCATTGCAATGTGTATTCTTTAGAGCTAGCAACAGGACCGTTGATTTAGATCAACCCCTCATATGCAGCTGCTGCCAGGACCTGAAAAAATGCGCTCATCACGCAAGGTCCTGGAGGGGCTCTGTGGTGGCAAGGATGGACCCATTGGTCTCCTCGTGGCTCTGGCCAGGTTGGGCCTGGCGACTTGCTGCAAAACAAGAGGAGATACTATACGGGCCTTAATGATAGAATAGGGTTTTGGGAGGCTAATACAACTAGTATAAGTATAAAGGGACCATAAGGGAATACTATCTGTGATTATTCCGACCCCTATATTAACCAGATAACTCATGACCGACCCTGCAGTTGCCAGGGAGCCCCTGTCCCGCCTGGATGGGCTCCAGTGCGGTGTCGACTTCGACATGTGAATCCTTGCACTGGTCATGGGGCTATAAAGCGTGCGGCTCGGAGAAGCCAAAGCAGGTAGCGCAAACAGGGCAGCTCTCTGAAGTTTCTGTCAACATATTCCTTGCTGAGCCTGGTCCATACATACAAGGTTTTACGATGTTTTTTTGCATGTGGGCTGAGCGGCCAGGGCTTGCCTTGAACAACGTGCAAGTAAGCTTCACTCGGACTCGTATGGCTAAACGAATGAGGAATGAGTTGTGACTGGACGTATGAGGCTTTCCGCTCTCTGGCAGGAGCATGAAGTTCCGGTTTATGGTCGCTGTGCTAACACAGGCAATATCTTGCTTATCATGTTGAGTGTGCATTGCAGCAAAGAGCAAGGAAAAGCATAACGATTCACCGATCAACTTACATGCGCTGCCATAAACTCGTCCGATGAAACTGCTGCATACCGCAGCTACTCTCCTCCATGATTGCCGCCTGCTGCGCGTGGGGTGCCGTCTCATTCTTCTGACCCTCTCTAAGCCAATAGTACATGAAGGAAGGATCACAAATACAAATAACTGTTGTCCGCGCAAGCTCTGCTTTCTGGAATCACGGGGTTTAAGATCCATGCCTAATCTGCCTGTTCATGTGACAGGCCAGCCCCCCTTAAACGACAATGCCAGATGTGTAGTGAATCTATCAAGAGCTGAGATGCTCGAAGGGCAAAGGAACAGCAGGTCACGTCCAGGGAAAGCAGCCACCATGCCCTGCAAGCGATTGCGTGCATAGATCAGTACATCTCATGCTGCAACTCTGGTTCAAGCGACTCTGGACAGAAACAATAGGTTTGCAACCATGCGCTTCCAAAGCAAAGTAGTGTGGGCTTGCGAGCATGCTCTGGCTTCACAAGACGAGTCCTTCTACAGTCTGCTGCAGATTGGTGCTTCAAAGCTGTTCCAAAACCCCCGCAAACTTCTTGCACCCAGCGAGCCTTCTGAAACGCATGGCTGTCAAAGGCAGACCATGTTTGGAGATATTTGACAGACCTGGCAGACGAGCCGGTATCAAATGCTGGCTCAAGGGCCTTGAGCCAGATGTGCAGCGGCAAACTGAGACAGGGGGCCCCCCTGGAGGTGAAGAGTCAGACCTTTGGCTTGGTTGAATAAGCCACCCACGCCGGGCTGACAGGAGAACTTCGGATCCGTGTTCAGTTCTAACGGCTCGGCACCGTGGCGTTCTTTGGAGTTTGGGGTCTTGAGGTTGTGGGGCTGAGGCCAAGGTATGACTTTCAAACCCTTAACTCGCTTGGAGGGGCGGGGGATCCCTTGATAGGTACAGGACTCATAAGTGTTTGCAACGACAGCCCAAAAATCGACACGATACTAATCTAGAATAGAAGGCACACAGCGAAGCGTGACCATGCCAGGTAGACGGAGCAGCAGAAGACCTGCGCGAGCATGCCGCTCGACACGAAGTGTGGGGTTTGGAGATCCTTAAGGTCTAGGTCGGAACTTTCGAGGTTTAAGGTATGCCTCAATAACTGGAAGGTTCTCATCACCCCACGGAATTTTCGCGTGGAGGCGAAGTTGGAGAGGACTGGGGCAGGGCTTGGCAGGGTCTGGAGGGTTCCTGGAGGGTTTTATGGAGGGCTTATAGGGATGATAAGCCGACAGAGAACTAAGTAACTAAGTAAGCGCTGTTCCATTGTAGGGTTCGCTTATAGGGGGCTTTTGTCACCCTCGGGTTAGGGTTTAGGGTTGAGGGCTTACGGTTTAGGATTTAGGGCTTAGAAAAACCAAGGAACGCCCAGCTGGATCCAGGGCTGTGGCAACTCTGATGAAATCCAAGACGTTGTCGGCAATGGGGGCGCTCCCAGTGACGATGACCCGAACCTGATTCCAAACCCTAAACCCCAAACCCTAAACCCCAAACCCCCAAACCCATACAGGGTGCTAAGGCTAACTGGTCCCTTCCCGTGGCCCTTCCTGGTTTCACCAATTCTTTCAACCCCAGGCTCTCACTCCGCCTTGGGGTTGCCCTCTAAAGCCCTATGAACCCTGTAAGGGTTGTGAATCCTCCAAACCCTTTAAGCCACCTAAAGACCTAAAACCCTAAATGAAACCACTGTAACCCTATAAACCCTAAACCCCTCAACCCTGAAACCGCGTGGGGTTTCAGAGATTGGGCCTAACCCCCAAACCCCCAACCCCCAAATCCCCGAAAGCCGCTTAACCTTGATTGGCCCCATTGTTGGGGGTACTATCTTAAAGCTTATCATGTTTGTTCCTTATTGGGTTTCAGTCTTCATAAGAATGGAAAATGGTTTTCGACTATGACCCATGACCCAAAACCCTTTAAACCCTAAACCGCAGTCCGACGCTCAGACAGCCCCTGGATGGAGACTGAGTCCTTTGCACGGTCAAGGCCCACCTTTTCGGCGACCTTCTTGAAGACCAGCCTGGTGAGGGTTTAGGGTTTAGGGTTCAGGGTTCAGGGTTCAGGGTTTAGGGTGAGGGTTAGGGCCTATGGTCTAGGGTTTGCAGGTTAGGGTTTAGGGGTTTGGCATGATTAGGCTAATTCTGGATTGCTGCTGAATACCTTGAACAATGTTATCATTGAGGGCTAGGTTCATTCTGGGTTTTTGTTAAGTCACTTGAAGCAAGTTACCATACTACGGGTACTGTGTGATTCGCTCCCTGTAGTGCATGCGGACTCCTCGCTCCCTTGTTGGATTGGCTCCATTAACGTTCAGGGCCGAGGGTTCAGGGAGCACACTTCCTACAGAATTGCTGTTCATGAACTGAAGATCAGCCAAAGCATAAGCCCCCCCAGCAAGCCATAGTACACGCGGCTTAGGGGCTTCGGAGGGGGTGTTAGGGTTGGGGTGGCGCGTGGTATTTGGCTCACAGTGGCTGAGGGGTTTAGGGTTTACTTCCTCCTCAACCCTAAACCCTAAACACCCCTCCACCTGCCCGAACAACAAATGTGGCGGCCTGTCCCACAGTGGGTGGGTGTTCTTGCCTTGCGGAAGCATCGCCTGCATGCAGGAATCGAGCTGTCAGCCCGCCAAGCCCTAAACTTGGTAGGCCAGAAACCATAATAGAATAAGGGCAACCTCTTTTTTGGGTTGGTTACTTTTAGTTGCTTTTAGAAATGAACCCAGAACCCAACAAATGGAGGGTACAAATGGGGTACCAAGTCAACCCTAAACTTCTAAACCGCCTCCTCCAGCCGGAAGTCATGGATGTGTCACGGGAGTCTGGGAACCCTACTCTCTCGACCCTGTGAGTATAGGGCTGAGGGTCTAGGGTTTAGGGTTACTTGCGCCTGAACCCCTAAGCCTAAACTCCCTTCTGCATGTCTTTCGGGCCTGGCCTTTTTGGCGGCAAAGCCCTTCTCGAACAGAACCTGGCACTATCAAGAGCGTTGGGGTTGAAGGGCTTGGGATGTACTAAGGATCACGGCACGGGTTATCTTGCTGCTGTTGTTGATGAATCTTCTAGGGATGGAACTACTGAGCGAACTCCAGCAGAGTAGAGTCTGAGTAGAGAAGAAGTCAGTGACATCGCATGCAATGTTTGCTGAATCTCTCTCTCTCTCTCTGCGCTCACTCGCTTGCAAGTGCATCAACACATTCTTAACACTCAGCAACAGCATGACAAGGACAAACCACCTGCAAGATAATTCCATTAAGATACGATTTAAAACGAGAACAAGAGCAAACTTACAGCATTCTGCTTGTTCACCACGCAGCACATGGTCTTCACATGTCTTCATGTCGCTCGCGTGCAAATCGACTCCAAACATGTCCTCTGGCAAGAACTTGATGGCATGAACGAAGTGCACCCCCGCCGGACGAACCATGCACACTCACTGTGCACAATGGCTCGCGTTCACTCAGATTAAAGTGAGTTCGACTCCAGACAACCAATAAACTTTAGGGTTCACCCTAAACCCTAAATCCTATAAACCCTAAACCCTAAACCCCAAACCCTAAACCCTAAACCCTGACAAGACAGGGTGCAAGAGTACGAAGGCCGGTCTTTGAAGGGGAGGCGAAAATATCAGGCTCGTTCACGAGGATTTTTTCCAAGCAAAGCGATCACATCCTCATGAGCACGAAACATTGCGTAAAAAAAACAGGTTCAGAAAGGCAGCACAAACTGCGTCCAAAAAAGCCTAAACGCATGTAGAAATATAACCCAGGAGCAAAACTGAAAAACGTCTCTGCAAGATAACGCGCAGTTGAGGGTACATAGCCGGTGGTGAGGGCGCTGTGGGTGAGTAGGAGCCAAGCACCAGCAGAACTAGCAGCCCCGGGTTCAGAGTTTAGGGTTTAGGGTAAGCAATAACAGCCTAACCCCACCCGGAGGTGCGAATAGCTCGCTCGAAATTTGCCACGTGAGCTCCCAAGTTGTGGCCACTGAAAGTTTCACAGCTCGTTTGCACTCGCGCATGAGAAGAAGAAGTATCAAAACCCAGAGAAACGGCAGGGTTGAGGTTTTTGTGGGTTTAGAACGGTAGAGGATTCAACTAATACAACCAAAGAAACAGCCAGAAGAGGTTTTCAGGGTACGCAGTTGAATCCGAAAGTCAGCACCAAGGGCCCATGGTCCATCCTCGCCCCTTATAAGGCTTAGGGTTTAGGGTTTAGGGTTTAGGATTTAGGGTTTAGGGCTTGCCTTCTTCAAGCCACCAGCTTCGTGAACGCCAGCAAGCAGCCTGCGCGCAGAGGAAGCTCCGCTTTGAAGAAGATTTCTGCACCCGGGGTTTACGGGGTTTAGGGGGTTTAGGGGGTTTTGTCTATCGGGTTTAGGGTGTAGGGTTTAGGGTTTAGGGTTTGGGGCTTAGGGTTTAGGGCTAGAGTGCAGGGTCAGCATCCCAGTTTTTGTACTCAGGTCCGCATCGCAATCTCTACATCTTCCTTCGGATGGGACCGGTTGTTAAAAGCAAGGAGGCAGGGCTCTTCTTCTGCAAGAGCTGCGCGTATCCTGGGCCTGCGCCAGGCGAAAGGGCTCCAGCAACCACCTAGAGGGGTTAGGGTTTAGAGTATACACCCTAAACCCTAAACCCTAAAGCCTAAACCCTATATGGTAGCATGCAAACCATTGAAGTGCATGAGAGCCGTTTGCCGTGTGCAGATTGCTCCAGGCATCTGCGGAGCCTCCAAAGCCGACTTGAGTGTTTAGGGTTTAGGGTTTGGGGTTTGGGGTTTAGGGTTGGGGTTTAGGACTGTATTGATCTCTCGGTCGAGAAATCTTGGCAAGAAAGCCGAAAACTGGGCCGGCCGGGCGAGATCGCCCATGCCGCCGGTGTTGCTCACCGCAGGAAATATCGACACTTCTCCCTGAGCCTGTACTCTGAGAGCATAAACAGGTTAAGGGTTGAGGGGGTTGTTGGAAGAGTGCTTGTAGAGGTTCGAGATGGTTCGGGAGAACTGCGCACGATCAATCTCCAGAGTCGGATCCCCTTGCGCCGAGAGTCCGTAGCTCCCTCTGCGTCGGGGGCCCGACGGAGGTTGAAGGACGGCACTGCCTGACCCTACGGACAGGGTGTCTTCAAACAAAGACTCCACTTGAGTATCTTGAATTCCTCAGCAAGACTATTGCTAGAACACGACGCAGAGCATGTTTGTCGCAGCGTCAACCGGGCAAAGCTAGCCCTCCCCAGAACAAACGACAGCGGCCATCGACATTGGCGATCGCAGCTACGCCACCGCCTGGGGACCTGCTGGAAACATCTCCGCTGGCACACGAGTGCCTGACTGTGCGTCGAGTGCAGCATCTTCCTAATCGAGATTTGCATGAAGAGCATTCTTTGAAACGGAAGGACACAGAAGATTCCATAGATTAACATGATGGTTTGGCTTGTGCTGCGTCGAAGCCAGTTGCCTGCATTAGCACTGACCGGGCCCCAGTCAATAGGAGCAAAGGGACCGGAAAGTACACCCATGCGAAGGCAAAGTAAAGAAAAACAGGGAGACATTGCTTCAAATCTCCAGCCCTGCGTCCGCCATTGCGGCTAGGCCGTCCGATCCAGCTTGAAGTGCTGGTCCTGACCCAGATCTGCTATGGACATGCATGGGACTCGGCAAAAATGCACTAGCCATGTAGAGGCCTAGATGCAAGCGATTTCGATTTCTGGAGCCTCTTGTGACGTCAGAGTCGGGCTGGCCGCTGCAGAGTGAAGCTTCCGCATCTCACGGGCCCGGATCCGGGCGCCAGCAAGCTTAGCATCCTTGAAGAGGTGCTCCTCTTTCTGGCGCGGCACATCAATGGACAAGGCCGCCAAGAGGCCCTTGGTCTTGTGCGACTTGGGGGTCATTGGGGTCCTTGCCTTGAAGCTCTGCACAGGGAGACGTGCCATCTCGGGTGAGTGGTCGCCGCACAGCACCGTGGTGATTCCTCCGCCGGCCATGCCTGTGACTGGTGGCCGAACTGTTGCAAGGGAAGATTGGACGAAATGCGAAATCTGCTGTCTCCTCTGAACCGAAACATCACATCCCAATCAAGTGCATGTCAAGTCTCACAGGTTGCATCCAGCATGCGGGGTTCAAGAACTGAACTGTCACCACCCTAAACCCTAGACCCTAAGCCTAAACCCAAAACCCCACCCTAAACCCTAAACTCTAAACCCTAAACCCTAAACCCCCCAGGCTGACGCCCTTCTCTGGTGTCAGGCAAAGAGGAGCTTTGAAAAACCCCTCCAGCGGCCTGTCGTGGACGCGGTTGAGCAGCCGCGGCACGGAAGGAAAGATGGTCGGCCGGAGGGCCTCGTGTCTGTGTTATAATGGGGGGGGGGGGGGAGGCGGGCGGCAGGTGTTGGGATCAGGGCATGTTTCGCGGGTATGTTTCGGGGGTATGTGAGCTACTTTACCTTCAATTTCAGGGGTATGTTACGGGGTATGTTTCGCAGGTGTGTAACCCGTGTGCCCTTCTTAAACCTGGACCCCCCAAAAAACACAAAGTGTCTTTTGGGTCTGAACAAAGCATTGGTAGGGCTTCTGACGTTTTGGGGGTGTGCAGTAGGGTTTTGAGGTTTGGGCGGCGCAGGGCGCCTTCAGATGAGGACTTGGGCCTGGGGGGGCAGGGCCCGAAGCCTCAAGAACTGAACGCCAGCGACGTTCGCTCGGGTTTAGCATTCAGGGTGTAGAGGGTTTAGGGCTTAGGGTGTGGGCTTGGAGGGTCTATGTCTACTTGGGCAGGGTTGAGCTGGCGCCTGCAAGTCTTCCACGATCTTGAAGGTATCTCCCTGGTAGAAGCCGATGCACGCACCGGCCATGATAACGCCGAACCTGGTAGCTTCTTCATCGGCGAAGAATCCGCTCACTCAGAGCCGGGGTTTGTAGCTTCGGCTTCGGGAGGTCTAGGACTTGTATTTCGTTCGTGATTTTGCTGCTATTATTATTGTTATTATTATTTACTTCTTATTATAGTTATTATTGTTACTTTTGCTTTTTGTTTGGGTGGGGGGGGGGGGCGGGCGGCATGGTGACAACACAGATATGCAGGGAGGCCCTGAAAAGTCTTGTAGAATCTTGACATGTCTTGATTTCGACGGCCTGCCAAAGGCTTCGCTGGTTGTGCACGAAACACTCAACACTTGAACAAAACCTGTACTGGGATGGCCCTTAAAACTCTGTAAAAAATGTCCCTGAGTATGATCCTCTTAAACCAATAAGGGCAACTGTAAAGTGTCCCAAGGGCCTACCAAGTGGAAAACCCCCACCAGACGGAACAGGAAGCTTTCGTGGACCTGGGCCCCCTACTGCACCATCCGCTCGAAGATGTGGGGAAGAGGCAGGTAGGACATGTGGACGTCAGTCGCAACGTTTTGGAGGGCTTTCCTGGCCAGCTGCCGGGCTATCAGCTTACAACCCTAGGAATGCCACCAGAGATCCGGAAAACTCAGGTGTAGGTGAGGAAATGTAGGATGAAGAAGTCCGATTGACATGGCTACGAGATGCACTGCGGTGGCAATCAAGCACGCCAGTGCCCTCTCCAGGACTCAACCTCCCTATATCCTTACCCCAGGAAGTGAAAGGCCTGTTCGTGGGCCGAACCCACCCCCCCCCCCCCCCCCCCCCCCCCCCCAGGCTCTTAGGCTCTTGTGCAGGTCCACAAGATTTCAAAAGTTGTTGAAGGAAACCTACGTCTTCTATCCTACAGCTTAAAAAACATCACAACTTGGCTTGAGCCCGAATTGCTCCGACTTCTATCATCGAGCGGTTCATTTCGCTGGTTTGCCAGAAGCTATTCATGGACTGCACCGAACTATGAGATTGCATAGACTCCCATGAAGCAAGGGTTGAGTGACTTAGTGGGACTCCTCGGGCTGTCTCAGGGTGCATGGAGTTCGGATGCATCGGGGCTTTCTGTTCAAGGGTTCTTGGGGGTTAGGGTTTTGGTGCTTGGGGATTTCCCTAAGTCCCCATGCAGGAAAGCAGAATACCGAAACATTCGTTGACAGCAGCGGGGTACACGTTTGGGGGCCTTGAGCCCTCGGAGCCAAACGCATTTATTCGTTGGCTTGATTAGTGTTCGACTTGGGACGATTATCGGATTAAGTGAGATGCATCTGTGACCTCGGGACTTACAAAACTTGAACTCAAAAAAACAACAAACCCGAACCCTCAGAACACTCCAAAACCCTTAGAATCCTTAAACATAACCAAAGCCGGTCGGGACCACCGACCCATAGCCCCAGAGTAAGCCGCGCAGAGGCTCTGATGCCTCAAGGGAAGCCACGAATAGTGTGCAGATACAGTGTATATATATATATATATATATAATTACATACATACACATATACATTGTTAATAATGCTTATTCTAGGGTAAGTGTCCTTGGATACACAATTATGCATGTACATACATAATACTACTTATGGGGTCAGTGTCCTTGGGGTCTGGGGTCTGCTGAGGGAGACTTGCAAGTTCTCAAGACTGTAATGTGGCCCCACTCTGCGCAGCTGAAAGCAAAACCTTGAACCCATAACCCTTGGCCATAAATGCTTGACTTGGGGGGAGGGGGGCCACCCCCCCCAGCCCCCCCCCCCCCCCCCCCCGCTGCCCTCCGCTCGCAACCCACCCCCCCACCTTCCTTCAACCCTGCCCCTCCTCTACCAGGACTCCCACATTTGGAGTGCCTGGACTGCACTTGAGCCCGCGTGATACAACGGGCCTCACACCCGCGATCTCCGGTTTGGGTTGCCTCCAGGCCGAGGCGGGCCACGTAGCATTCAAAATAGTGTCCTGTTGAAGAACTGCGAGTAGCTTCCACTGGGTAGCGGACGTCAGGAGCACACCCTTTGGGTCACCGGTCGTACCCGAGGTGTAGCAGAATGTCAGGATGTCCTGTTGATGGCATGGCAGTCCTTCTGTCATCACCTGGCACATACCTGGACACTTTTAGCCAAAGGATAGCTCAGGAGACTGGCTATTCGTCCTGTGGAGATGGCGCCAAGTGTTCCAAAGGCTTGTCAGCACCGACCTTCTCCACCTCAGGGGCCGGAAGCCAAATGAGGCATCGAAGGTCCCTGAACCCTCCTCTGCCCCTCTACCCATGCCGCCAAGACTGTGAAATCTCTAAATTATGGCCCCTTGTTGGGTGCCCTACGCATTAGGGGCCGCCCCTGCAATGGTAACCCTCAAAGAAGGGATCGTATGTTAAAGAAATCACCAATTCAGATGTATCCCGAAGAGCCTGAGCAACAGCCCAGCCCCAAATCCCTTGAGTTTTGGGCCCCAGCCTCCTCCATACTGAAGGCTTTCACGCCCGCCGCAGAAGCCTGTGAGGTATCCCCTAAACCCTAAACCCTAAACCCAAAAACGCTATTGGCCCTCATGAGACTTCGGCTTAAGGAGGCTAGGCGCTTAAGATTTAAAATTCAGGGCGTGGCCCTCACACTTGCAAGAGCTCGGGTATTTACGAGTCGGGATGCTTAGAGGCTTACAGAGCCTTGAGGTTTAGGAGTTCATTGGTAGGTCCAAGTCTAAGGTGTGATAAGTGGGGGAACTACAAAATACGCTTTCACTTGTTGCAAGCTTGTGTGGGGCACGGGGGAGTTTTTGGCTTCACTGGGAGGGGTTATGGGCAATCCCTGCCATCAGGAAGAGGCAGGAGCATGGGGCTATCAGCAGGGTCGTAGTTGCAGATAGCACAGATTGATAGGGGACCAAAAACCCACATAAACACCAGGATCCTACTATCGGGCTATCAGGGCCCCTATAAGGGGGATTCCGAAAAACCTGTTTGTAGCATCCTTACGTTCATGTGGTTTTTTGGCCCCCAATTGAAGCAACCCACACCTCCCCTGCACATTTCAGCCGTGCAGGTGATGCAAACGATCACAGCGCGAGCGGCTCAAAATGCAAAGGCAGGGTGCCGGCCAGTAGACCAACACATATCTGTACAGGGTTTGGGGTTTAGGGTTGAGGGTTTAGGGTTGGGTTTGGGGTTTGGGGTTTAGGGAACCCTAAATCAGATTTTGTCGCTGCCTAAAGCCGACAGTTTCCAGAACGCCTTGCTGCGCAGGTCTTCGGTCAGGGGCTCCATGACAATCACACCTCGCCAAGCTGAAGGTGGTGGGGAACAGGAAGGGCTACATACCAAAGGGGGTTCCTAAACTAGGGTCCCTTTTTGGGGTGCTGACTCTGATTGCAATACGTGCGTATTAAAAGAAAAATATATAATTGTATATCTCTTTTTCCTAGATAGCACCCAAACAATGGCGAATAGTTGAGAGAGCTCCACCATTGAGGCTACCATTTCTGGTGTTGATTCTCTTCACGAAGGAACCCCAAACTCGAAAAGGGCCACTCAGCTACCATGTAGAGAAGCGATCACGTAGGCCTTACACTTCATTGGAGGCTTTGCCAGCTTTGAGATTGACATTGCCATCAGCCCAAGGCAGCGCGCGCTTCCTGTTCATTTTTTGTATGATCGTGCGAAGCTCACACTTGCAGGTCCTTGTCACCCCCTGTAGCTCAAGCCGAGCACTGCCCTACAACTGCTGTCTGTCTAAGCGTCCCACACTCCAGCGTCGGACACTCAGACTTGCAATCCAAGACGTTCTGCAGAACAGCCGCCTGCCAGCATCTGCAACGAGAACTGTACCAGGCCCAAGGTCTAGGGGTACAAGGGGTTGGGGGTTCAGGGTTTATAGGGGTATAAGGGCTTGCGGTTCAGGGTTTATAGGGGTTCAGGGTACAAGGGCTTGGGGGTTCAGGGTTTATAGGGTTTAGGGTGTGAGCGCCCTGGGCCAGCAGAGGCTGAGGCTCTGGCTGCACAGAGGACAGTCTTGAGGTTGCACTGCTTGATGACATAGGCCACACCTGGGGAGATGGTTAAACGCCTCTCAGATTAAAACAAGCTCGCTAAGAACATGTTAAACATGCTAATATTAAAACAAGAATATATCAGGTCATATGAGTTACATATTTAAAACACATTAATCTTTAATTTTTAGAATATACAACAGCATGTGGAAGCATACATTAAAAGCATAACCTACTGCTCCTTGAGGGCCAGGCTATCCGCACCGAGTGTATCGTACATGGGAACCGTCACAATCGACTGGCAAAGGCATGGCTCGAGAAGTTCGAGCAAGGTGTCCGACATGCAGGTACAGTCTTCTCGCCGCAACCCTGAACCCTAAACCCTAAACCCTAAACCCTAAACCCTAAACCCTAAACCCTGAACCCTAAACCCTAAACCCTAAACCCTAAACCATCCCTCTAAGTTCATGGTGCCCTGCGAGCTGCGGGGTACCTGTGTGAAGCAGCCCTGCTCGGCCAGGACCTCGACCCCAGCAATCGCTATGGAGGACTCGCGCGGTGAAAGGGCAATGCCCTAGGGTTTAGGGTTAGGGTTTAGGGTTTGGGGTTTAGGGTTTAGGGTTTAGGGTTTTGGGTTTTGGGTTTGGGGTTTAAGGATGGTTCCGAAAATGGGCAAGCGGGGCGGGAGGGGGGGGAGAGATTGGGGGGTTCCGATCATAAGCTGGCGGATGAAATGGGTACAGTACCCCCCGCCCCCCATTTTGGGAAATCAGAACCCAAATACAGGAGCTACCATACTGCAGGAACAGGTGTGCCAACAGAGGCCTTCTGCTGTCGACCGTCCGGAAGCGTTCGGAAGAGGACATGGGCTACTGAGGGCCCCACTCTCCGGAATCTCCGGAAGCCACTCACCCGTACGCATGCCAAAGCAGAATTGGAGGAGGCAAGACTTTGGAAACTACCGTAAACCCTAAACCCTAAACCCTAAACCCTAAACCCTAAACCCTAAACCCTGTGCCCCAAAACATTTTGGCCCCCCAACGCCCTGAAACCGCAGCATCCTTGGGCCCCAACCCACTCGAGGCGATTCTTGGAGTAGAACCTGGGCGTCTCAGCAAACGGTTAGGGTTTAGGGTTTAGGGTTTAGGGTTTAGGGTTTAGGGTTTAGGGTTTAGGGTTTCGGGTTTAGGGTTTAGGGTTTAGGGTTTCGGGGCCGGTTAGGGCTTGAGGGGCTTGAGGGGTTTGAGGGTTTAGGTTTTGCGGTTTGTCGGTTTGAGGGCTTTCGGGCTTAGGGACAAGCAGCGCGGACTTTGGGGAACTTGAGTTTCAAGCCTTTAGGGCATTTGGGAGCTCACGGTACTTGGCGAAGCATGTTCTACATGAAGTCGAGGGGCACCCTTTTTGGGCGCGGCCCGACCATAACAAGGACAAAAATCTTGTGGGGTATATCCAGTCCTCTAAACCCTAAACCCTGAACCCCAAACCCTAAACCCTAAACCCTAAACCCTGAACCCTGAACCCTAAACCATCCCTAAACCAAGAGATGTAAGCTGGGCTCTTGGCCCCAACATTCCGCGATCCTTCACCTCTGGATCTGGCCTCGCGGGGCCTGGACACAATGGCTGGTGCCTAGTGAGATTCAGGGTTAGGGGTTTAGGGTTTAGGGTTTAGGGTTTAGGGTTTAGGGTTTAGGGTTTAGGGTTTAGGGTTTAGGGTTTAGGGTTTAGGGTTTAGGGTTTAGGGTTTAGGGTTTAGGGTTTAGGGTTTAGGGTTTATAAGGTTAGGCTTAAGGGGGCCTCGTAGGCTGAAGGGTTTAAGGTTCGTTGTGAAAATCTTACTCTCAAGTGGCAGGCCCTCAGCTCGCAAACTCCCTGACAGCCTGAACTCTCTTGGACGCCTCAACCCTTAACTACAGGAAACTGGGCCTTAAAACGTCAAACACAAAAGCCTCAAGGGCATCTAGAGCTCCAAAGCTGAAAGTGCGAAATCTGTGTCATGGAAGCATGAAAAGCGAGGATAACAGTCAGCAAAGTGCAAACCCCCAGACCCCTAAGCAACCCTGAACCACAAGAGCAAAACCCTATGCAAACCTAAGCCAACATCAAACTCCAGGACCAACCCCCGGAAACAACCGAAGCCCTTACAAGACGCTCTCAAGACCCTTTCAAGCCTAACCCCAAACCCTAACCAAAACCCTAAGCCCCTTCGTGCAAGCCCCTAAACCCTAAACTCCTAAACTCCTAAAACCCTAAACCCTAAACCCTAAACCCCTAAACTCCTAAAACCCTAAACCCTAAACCCTAATACGGCCCAGGTCCTTCCCTCAGTTCCTGAGGCGAAGACAAAGTTCCAGGTGCACGAGGCCGCTGCCGAAGTTTTCAGCCCTGGCAGATTGTGGTTTTGGGGTTCAGGGGTCTGGGGGTTTGGGGTTTGGGGGTTTAGGGGTTTAGGGGTTTTAGGGGTTTAGGGGTTTAGGGGTTTAGGGGTTTAGGGGTTTAGGGGTTTAGGGGTTTAGGGGTTTAGGGGTTTAGGGGTTTAGGGGTTTAGGGGTTTAGGGGTTTAGGGGTTTAGGGGTTTAGGGGTTTAGGAAGCCCTAAGCCCTAAGTCAGCCCTAAGCCCTAAGCCCTAAGCCCTAAGCCCTAAGCCCTAAGCCCTAAGCCCCAAGCCCTAAGCCCTAAGCCCTAAGCCCTAAGCCCTAAGCCCTAAGCCCTCTACCCTCTAAGCCCTAAGCCCTAAGCCCTAAGCCGGAAGAAGGGTTTTATTTTTGTAGGGCTTTGTAGAATGTGGCGATGCAACCAATATAGGCAAAATAGGGGTACCCCTTTTATACCCCAAATAGAAGAGAATTTGCTTGGAGGGACCCCCAAAAAGGGTACCCCCATTTTCGGGAATCCCCCTTGAGGGGGGTGGGGGGGGGGGCTTAGGGTTTAGGGCTTGGGCTTAGGGCTTAGGGTTTAGGGGCTTAGGACTTAGAGCTTAGGGCTTCGGGCGCCTGGACATTCAAGCGCAGGGTGCCCCCCACCCCCGCGCTTTTGTTCTTTCGACGAGCTTGTTCGTACTGTGACCGCATCAGCACGCGAGATGCTGCGGCCGACAAAGTCACACGTTGAATTTGGCCTTGCTTTCTATCCACACAGATCGAACGGCAACATTGTCTGGAGTGCCAGACCCCTGCCCTTGCAGTCGGTCTTTGACGTTGCAACCCCCCCCAACTCACAGCTTCCTACATTCCCCCACGAAATCTCCACATGTCGAGTCAATGCCGGACGTCGGCCTGATTGATAAAGCTCCTACCAGTGACAGTGGGCAAAGGCACGATCCAAGCACTGCGGTTGAGATCCCAAGATCCCAAGCTGCAGTCGGCCAGGAGCCACATAGGTTCGCAGCCAAGTGCCACGTGCTGGACATGGGCCACCAATGTCTGCACAAATCTGCTCCAAGTTTATACTCTGACTGCATAGGCCCGCGATATGCGGCGGCCGACAAAATCACACGTTCAATTTGGCCTTACTGTGCCCCAGCGGTTACACCACACAAATGGAACGGCAACATTGTCTGGAGTGCCAGACCCCTGCCCTTGCAGTCGGTCTTGACACAGCAATCCCCTGAGTTAGGGCTTCAGGTTGAAGGTTGTTGCTACAACTTCCTACTTCCCCACTACATCTCCACATGTCGAGTCAAAGCCGGAAGTCGAACTGATTGATGAAACTCCTAACCCTAAACCCTATAAACCCTAAACCCTAAACCCTAAACCCTAAACCCTAAACCCTGAACCCTAAACCTGCGATGGAGATCGAAGTCCACAAACGGCCAGCTTGCAGTAGTGCATAGGCCCCGGAGAAGTGCCGGTGGACATCATGTGGGGTTTACATTCCTTGTCTATGAATAGGACACCCAGCATATACACTCACCAAAATTCTTAAAATCAACCCTAAGCCCTAAACCCTAAACCCTAAACCCCAAACGCTAAACCCTAAACGCTAAACCCTAAACGCTAAACCCTAAATACACTCACCAAGAACAGTAATATAAACCCTGTTCAGATGAGCCACCGCGGGTTTGCGCACACTCCACGTGTGCATGAAACGATGAAACGGGAGAGGGCATGGGCCTCCGCTTGCCACAAACGAAGCGTTGCTTAGAAGATCAGTGGGCAGTTTTAAGTGGTGCTGTATAAGTTGCAGGTTCCCTAGTTAGGGTTAGACGTATATGGGGGGGGGTTCCGAAATTCGGGGTACCTTAACCCTAAACCCTAAATCCTAAACCCTAAACCCTTATTGGGGTCCTTGTTATGAGGGGGATCCTATTCGGGGTCCCTAGCTATCGTAAACCCCCCATATAGTTGCGGTTTTTCATGGCCTACTTCGAACCCCCGCGACCCTAAACCCTAAACCCTAAACCCTAAACCCTAAACCCTGAACCCTAAACCTGCGATGGAGATCGAAGTCCACAAACGGCCAGCTCGCAGTAGTGCATAGGCCCCCGAGAAGTGCCGGTGGACATCATGTGGGTTTACATTCCTTGTTTATCGAATAGGACACCCAGTAAATACACTCACCAAAAACTCTCAAAATCAACCCTAAACCCTAAACCCTAAACTCTAAATACACTCACCAAGAACAGTAATATAAACCCTGTTCAGATGGGCCACCGCGGGTTTGCGCACACTCCACGTGTGCATGAAACGATGAAACGGGCGAGGGCATGGGCCTCCGCTTGCCACAAACGAAGTGTTGCTTAGAAGATCAGTGGGCAGTTTTAAGTGGTGCTGTATAGGTTGCAGGTTCCCTAAATTAGGGTTAGACGTATATGGGGGGGTTCCGAAATTCGGGGTACCTTAACCCTAAACCCTAAACCCTTATTGGGGTCCTTGTCATGAGGGGGATCCTATTAGGGGTCCCTAGCTTTCGTAAACCCCCCCATATAGTTGCGGTACTTCATGGCGTACTTCGAACCGCCCGCAACCCCAAACCCCAAACCCTAAACCCTAAACCCTAAACCCTAAACCCTAAACCCTAAAACCCTAAACCCTAAACCCTACACCTACTTCCAATAGAGGTATTCTTCTACCTTGGAGGTTTTGGGGTCCCTTTTTACGGATCCCCAAGGGAATATAAGGGCCATTTAGGGTTTAGGGTTTAGGGCTTACAACCTCAAGGGTACGAGTCTTCATCCCTTGAGGGCTGTTCAAAATACTTGGCGGTAAACCCTAGAGCCTAAACCCTGCTAATAGTACAAAATTTGGGCCCTTAAAAAGGGGACCCCCAATATACCCATTATAAACCCTATACATATGAGCCCTTTAAGGGAGGTAACGGTAATTAAAGGGCCCATGAAACTACCCTTAGAACCCTAAAAAACAGCTTGCTCTAAGGAATCTGTCTTCAGGTCGCAAATCGCCCCATATGGTTAAACGGAAATATTCTCTTTTCTTGGCTGCACTTCGGAGGGTAGCTATAAACTAAAAACTAAACTTTTAGCTGCCTTACTAGGAAACCCAGTAAACCCCAAATTGGCTAAGGATCTAAAGTTACAGTAAAGCACCACAAAGTTTTAAGCTGTCAGCCCTAAACCCTACGCCCTTAGATAAGCCATGTTGGAGGATCTGGGCTGGTGGTGCAACAGACTCTGGCATCTCTTGGGTGTTCAGACGGCTGCCATGCTTTTAGGGTTTAGGGTTTAGGGTTTAGGGTTTAGGGTTTAGGGTTTAGGGTTTAGGGATTTGCGTCCACGTAACGCTGTAGATTCTGTTGCACTGTCAGCAATTAGCCACGGACCGGGCGGCTAATTACCAAACCCGGCCCAGCGCTGCACAAATAAAGTGATCCATCGCACTCAGCCGTTTGCTGATACCGGAATCTCAGGATCTCTTTGCTTTAGTCGTTAGCTGATCTGTCGGACGAAACCCTGCACCCCGGTTCTGGCCCGGTTGAACCATCCGGTACTGGACATCGTGTCTTCATCGACCATGCCTGCTTTCTCACGTCGGCCAGCAACGCACTTCCTGAGCTTGCCAGAGTGTGCCTGCACGTTCTTCAGGAAATGCTCGAGCCGACGCTCGTACACCTGGTGCATCAAGCCATTCGGCGGCAAGGGTGGGGAGCTTTCGTCCGGCAAGCTGTAGTTGCCCATCGACAGCCTTGGAGACTTCGAGTCGTGTCGATACCAATCCTTGGTAGCCCAAAAACCATATTATCATAAGGGCACCCTTTTTTGGTTGGTTACTTTATAAGGGAACCCAGAACCCCCCCCCCCCCCCCACACTAAAAAAAGGAAAGGGGTACCAAAAGGGAACCCAAAACCCCCCCCCCCCCCCCACACTAAAAAAAGGAAAGGGGTACCAATGGGGTACCAAGACTCTGCCTCGACTTCCGAAATGTCGGGCTCGTTGTCGGTCCTCATCTGGAAGTTCGGCGCCACGGAGGGCGCCCAGGGGCCTGTGAAGGAGCTGCACATTCCATCACAGCTGGGCATCCCATCCTGGGTAGCCCAGTAACCATATGGGGGTTGTCTGATTTTCTTGTTCCCAGGAAAACACCAAGCGCCGCGCCTTTCGCGGGTTCGTGGAGACATAAATTATCATAGAGTTTTAGTCGATGATATAGTCGACATAACCAAGTACAAACAGCAGGGAAGCTGGGTGCGTTTTCCAGGCCCCCCAAAACGCACTTTGCCCTCTCACCCCAACAAGGGGAATCAACGTGCTGGTCTCAATGCTTGTGGACAAGTGGTCGACAAAACCAAATACAAGCTCCAGTGTGCGTCTTCCAGGACCCTCAAAACGCAGTTTGCTCTCATCCCAAGAAGGGGAATCAATGTGCTGCTTTCAGTGCTTCTGGACCCATAGTGCAGGTTTCAGCTTATTTGGGGCCCATACTGATAGAATAACCTGCCCCTTAACCCTCAAGCCCCAATGCGAGTGCGTTTAGGGACCGCGCCTAAACGCACCCATTGTGCAGGTTTCAGCCTATTTGGGGTTTGAGGTGTTCAGGGGCATGAGAGTCCATTAGTACGAACCCCAAATAGGCTGAAACCTGCCCCATGGGTGCGTTTGCACGCGGTCCCTAAACGCACTCGTTTCGGGTTTGAGGGCTAAAGGTCATGATATTCTATCAGCCAGATTTAATGGAAGTTGGAAGCACGGCTGGCCAATACCTTTCCAGGACCTGTCGCCCAATCGCGTCCCTTTCGCATGCCTTTCGCGATTTTCAGCGTGCGCTTCCTCTCAGAAACAGCGTGAAATCAGGGAGCACTTTCGCGGTCAGTCACGGAGATCTTGCTCTCCAGCACGTGCCATCAACCATCCAAGCCTGCGTTTTTGCACTCGACACGGATCAGTGTGCATTTTTGAAGCCTTCCAAAACGCACTTTGCCCCTGATCCCCTCCCCAGCCCCATTGCAACCACCACCGGCCGCCACTAGAAGAAACAAAGTGAATGCTTTCAAGCATCAGGCATAAAACCCCCTAAGCCCCATATGGGTGCGTTTGCAACGCATTCGTCGGGGAGCAAAGTAGAGACTTCCACTATGGGTGCGTTTAGGGGCAGTCCCTAAACGCACTCGCATTGGGGTTTGAAGCTTAAGGGACAGGATATTCTATCAGTATGAACCCCAAATAGGCTGAAACCTGCACAATGGGTGCGTTTAGGAGCGGTCCCTAAACGCAGTCGCTTTGGGGTTTGAACATTCTATCAGTATGAACCCCAAATAGGCTGAAACCTGCACCACGGGTGCCTTTAGGGGCGGTCCCTAAACGCACTCGCTTGGGGTTTGAGGGGTAAGGGGCATGATATTCTATCAACCAGATTACCCCTTTCGCGGCGCCTTCCGCCGCGCTTTCGCGGGCCTTTCGCGGATACTAAAAAACAAGCAGAAATCTACATAAAAATTTCGCCATCAAAAGAAGACAGGGGTTTGCGGATAACGCCCATATGATAATAAGAGCACCCTTTTTTGGTTAGATACTTTTGAGGGAACCCAGAACCCAAAAAAAAGGGGAAAGGGTACCACTGGGCTGCCAAGCATCATCCTCAGCAGACAGCGCTGGCTGACTGCTGGGCATCAAGGGCAACAGCTGACCGATTTTCTCGGCGCTTGCCGAATCCAGTGGTCCCATGGCCGGCGTGCGAACTTGCGGACCTCACAAGTCGTGTTCAACGGGATCATAAATGGCAAAATGAAACTTGAGCCAAAGCCATTTTTAGAGCTTCCCCAATAATTCCTTAATTGGTGCGGCCCTGGCCAACCCTGTCCCCCCCCCCCCCCAACCCCAAACCCCAACCCCCCAACCCCAACCACTGACACCGCGCGAAGCCAAATCTCGGAGCCCCCCCAAAGCTTTCAACTTTACACCTCAAACCGGACCTGTACACAGCTGGCGCGCGACGGGCATGCCGCCTTCCCCGCCTCACCCCCACTGCCCCTTCCTGCCACCTCGGTACCCTTGCCGAGGCGGCCTCGCGTTTCACCGCTAAGTTTGTGAGTTCGCTTGAACAAAGGTCCCGTGCGCAGAAGACAATTCTAAATTTAACATTATGTACGCACAGTAAGTCCTAAATGAGTACAATGAACGCACGCGTGCATTGTAAACTCATTACGAGTAAAGGTGAACCAGCGATTGAATTTACTTTACTTCATAAAAAGGGCGTCTTCTGCCCGTATGAAAATATATCAGATTAATGCGCGACAAGTGAGCCGACATGGAGGTGCCATCAGAAACATTTTGTAGGAGCTCTTGGGGTTCCAGACCTGTTCTCCATTGGAGCATAAGCACAGCGGTTCGGCTTGCTGGCCGTTTCGGGCTGAGCCGTGGGAGGAGGATGAGGAGGAGGATGAGGAGGAGGATGAGGAGGAGGATGAGGAGGGCAAGTAAACAGACTGCCAAGTATCTTTGCAGCACCGTTGCCATTTGTACGTTTGGTTTCCAGTCTGAAGACATGGAGGCATCATTCCAATGCTCCACCTACCCTAGACCATAAACCCTAGTAAACCCTCAACCCTAAACCCTAAACCCTAAACCCCAAGCCGTAAACCTGATCTGGCACAGGCATGGAGTGAGCGGAGCTCATGATGCTCATGTTGCAAGGCACTCCGGCACCTCTTGCCAATTTGCTCGTACGTGCTCCAGACCTGAGCTGTGCTCCTAGCCCTAAACCCTAAACCCTAAACCCGAAACCCTAAACCCTGAACCCTAAACCCTACACCCTAAACCCTAAACCCCCGAAACTTGCAAAACCTTGGCATGTGTCTGCGGCAGTCGTCGACTGCTGAGCTGCCCTGACTTGAAACTTGGGGGGGTTCAGGATTTCCGAGTTCTCAAGGTCTGGTAGAACCTAGCCGATACATTCTGAACCCTCAGCCGCAGGCATAGGGCCCTGCGGTGCCATCTGCAGCAATTGGCCTGATGAAGGCATCAGATGAGGGTTTGGGGTTTGTTGTAGACATACTCTTCCCATATCGTCTTCCCATTGGGGGGTCCCACCCCCCTTCGAAGTTGTTGACAGCTCATGCCCGAGCTAACGTCAAGCTCGTGCATGTGCTGTGCAGGGCTTGGCTGCCCCATCTAGTCCCTTAAACCCTAAGCCCCGAGCCCATTATCCCCTGATTCGTGGCATCACCACGCCTCATGTGTCCCTTCAAAGGCTTTCAGGCCGCTGTCTAGATGTCTAGGCAGACAAAGGCATGAAATGATGGTGTATATCTGACATTTTGTTCATTGCAAGTAAGAGCGTCTCAAACCAAAAGCAGGGAAACTGACACTTTCTGGGAAGTCTCCAGCTGACTCACTAGTTCTCCGTAGGGCATTCGACAAATGAACTAGGGGCCCCGTAAGCATCAGTATCGTGGTGAACCATAACCGGTAAGTCCCCAGGGATTGCACACGATACTTTACCATCCTAAACCCTAATTAATCCCTAAACCCTAAGCCCCGAAAATCCCTAAACCCCTAACCCCTTAAACCCCTAAGCCCCTAAACCCCTGCTGTGGAAGTGTGCGGGCCTGAATCCAAGGCACGGTCGATTGGGGTTCTTCTTGCGGGCGAGCTGGAAGTTTTCATAGGACGTCTTGACCTGCGACAGGCTTGAGTCAGTTTACTTGGCTGCGGTGGATGGGCCCCAAACCCATGTTGGGGTCCTGGAGCAGGGTTTAGGGCTTGAGTAACCCTAAACCCTAAACCCTAAACCCTAAACCCTAAACCCTAGGTTCCAGGGCTGACTCCGAAGACTTCGGAGACTTGGGCTGGGTCCGCGCGCGCGCGCGTGTGAGGGAGCTAAGCAAGCCCTGAAGTGAAATTCTCACGATGGTGATGGACATTCTGGTTTCTTGCAGTTGATTGAAAGTCCATCTTACTCGTCAGGTTGCTGTGGTGGTGTGGAGGCTCTAGCCGTTTTGCTTCGACTTTACGGCACCTGCTTGGCCCAGTGAATGCGTCTACATCGGTGCCCACGAGAAGTCCGAAGTCACTCCGCGGCACGTGAAGCCTGCTCGTCAGGATCTCTGCTCAATACAGAATACGGCATAGGGCATATCGGAGCCGTGGCTCTCTTGGATGTCGTTTATTCATACCCAAACACCCCAAACCCAAAACCCTCAACCCCAAGACACTAACAAGGCATGATGAGAGGCAAAAGGGCAGACCACAGGCGTCCAGCCTGCTCACGGCTTTCCGGGTCGAAAATTCCCACGGAAGGCTCCTCCCAGGTTCGTGTCCCTTGAAGTGTCATAATATGGGGGGATATAAGGCATCTGCTTCCCTGATTCCCTCAACCCTGATTCCCTAAACCCTATTGAGATCTCGCAAGCTTTACAGAATCCAAGTGCTGCTGATCATGACTTGAGCTCATTAGCCGAAACAGAAACATGTTTGTTTACGGTTTCTCATCACGCTCCAAGCTCTTGGGCTTACCCCCGAAAACCCAAAACCCTAAACAATAACCTGACAAGCCCTAAACCCCTTACACCCCCAAGCAATAAACTCCTAAACCCCTACACCCCAAACACCTTCAGGGCCCTGAAACTTAACCCTTCCATCCCAAAAGGCCCCCCGAGCCCTAAACTGCTCAACCGGGTCCCTTCCATCGCAGCTGCGGTGGATGGCTCCCCAACCATGTTGGGGGTCCTGGATCGGTTTAGGGTTTAGGGTTTAGGGTTTAGGGTTGAGGGTTGAGGGTTGAGGGTTGAGGGTTTAGGGCTTATTCACCATGTTGGCAGGGGTCCTGGATTAGGCTCTCAGGGTTTATATAAGGTGCTAGGGTTTTCTAGGTTTCAGGGTCTTGGTTTGAGTTTTAGGGTTTGGGCTTTCGGGGCTTAGGGTTTTAGGGCTTTAGGGAGGACTGTCTGGCTTGAACGAAGGTTCATGGGTAGCTACAGGCAGGCCATGTCTTCTGGTCAGGGGTCCCGGGTTTGGGAAGTTACGATTCAAGGGTTCGGGGGCAGCGATGAGTGGGCCATAAAAATCGGGAAACTGTCGCTCTACGTGGTTCGAGCCTTGCTTGTGGGCCCCAGATCCCTCAAGCAGTGGTTGTAGACAGCTGTAGAGCTGGCACCCGAAAAAACAACGACACCGACCCCTGTTTTGGGGCATGGTTGGTTGCCCCCTTCCACTTCAGGCACAGCTCTCAGGAATAGGACTCTGGACTCGGCTTGTCTTTGCTTTAGGCTGTTTTCTGTTGCTTTTCTGTTTTTGCCATTTCTCCAAAGCATGGTCCCATTTGGGGGTCCTGAGTAAAAGACGGCCGCTATCATGTAGGGTACCCAAAAAAGGAGACCATCATTTTCAGAATTGACCTGTGGCTTGGTAGGGGCGTGGTTTATGACCTGGCCTCAGTTCCGGGCACGACCTTGGTATACACCATGGCTCAATGGCTCGAAGTGTACCGCCTCTTCGCCACGATCAAGCTGTCGTTGCACAAGAAGCATGGGGACGTTTTGGGTGATTTATCAGTGCGAATCTGCCTCGTGCTGCCTTCAGACATTTAACTCCACACTCCGAAGGCTCTGCAAAAGCGGCTTGCAGGGACACACTGGCAGAAACATGCGCGCTTGCAGCTGCTCCACAGTTTGAGCCCTGTGTCTAGGGATCTAGGGTTGGGATGTTCCCTCTTATGCTAACAGCCCTTCATCTGGATTATAGTATCCCCCGATTATAATCCCGATTAAGGCTTGTTAGGATGAGGAGGAACATCCCAAGCTTAGGGTTTAGGGTTTAGGGTTTAGGGTTTAGGGTTTACGGTTTAGGGTTTAGGGGTGAATGGGGACTTTGAAGGTTTCATGTGACACTGGCTGGCGTGGGATACCGGGTTGTGCTAGGCCTCTTCCAGTCAGAGGCTTTCGGTTTCTAAGGTTTAGGGTTTAGGGTTTCGGTTTCTAGGGTTTAGGGTTTAGGGTTTAGGGTTTGGGGTTTAGGGTTTAGGGTTTAGGGTTTAGGGTTTAGGGTTTTGGGGTTTAGCGGGGGTGGGAGGGGTACAGTAGGGCTCTGAATCGCTGAGGACTTCCAGGGCCTGGAACGACCAGGGGCTTTCCTAAGCTAAGGACCCCTTGTCAACAAAGGCATTTGATTATTCATGTGGGGATTCGGGTTTCGGGTAAATAGGGGTACCCCCTTTATACCCCAAAAAAGACGAGAGGCCCCCCAAAAAGGGTAAGCCTATTTTGATTATTCATGGGACCTGTTTGCTAGCAAGCTCTCCTCAACTCTAGACCCTGAACCCCTGATCTAATGGGTGGTTACATGGTCCCTCAATATGGTCCCTTGCCTTCCTTAAAGGGTTCTGAAGTATGGGCCTTGGGTTTTCTAGGGTATATCACGGGTCCTGCCCATACGAAGTGACCATGTACTACCCCAAGACCTGAACCCTGAACCTCAGTATGCATCTCCTTTTTGCTCGCGCAGGAAGCGTTTGGCATCGCCAAGATCAGCGGAAGTTGTGCAGCAGATCCTCTGCACCTGGAGAAGGGCTGTTAGGGTTAGGGCTTATAGGGCTTATAGGGCGTTCTAGGGTTTGGGTTGTCTTAGGCTTATAGGGCTTATAGGGCTTATAGGGCGTTTTAGGGTTTAGGGTTTGGGGATTAGGGTTTATACTTGCCAAGTGGACCCCCATAGACCCTATGGCTTATGGCATGTGTAGCCCTGCATAGTGGCACCTAGAACCGAAAACAACAAAGCCCCTCGGGCGCAAAAAACACCACCACCGTTTCATCCCCAACCCCGCAACCTCAAAAAGCGCAGCAGGTTAAGGTTTGCCCATACCGCAAGAACCCGAAACCTTTCTTGTGAGGATATTGTCATAGAACACCTTATAAGATTCTTTGGGTAGACTACCACAACAAGGCTTCAGGTTCTTCAGTGAGATCCTCCTCCACCATGGGCCTTGAATTCCTCAACTTGGGTACAGGGATCAACTGGTTTAACATGGTTTCGTGTTGCGGGCCGCCGGCTAAGTGGTACGGGGCGGCGGGTGGAGATCCTAAACCCTAAAACCTAAACCCGCCCTGCGGGATTTTGGGGCTCCCCAAAGTCCATAAAACCCTAAAACCCTAAACCCTAAACCCCAAAACGCCCTCCACCATCCTAAGCCATCCTGGGCCCGGGTAAACCATTTTGGGGTTGACTTTTTTTTGAGGTTTAGGGTTTAGGGTTTAGGGTTTAGGGTTGAGGGTTTAGGGTTTAGGGTGTTGGGTTGTGTCGGGGAACTGAACTGGGAACTGCAAGGGGGGCTTCTGGGGGCTGTAGGTGCAGTCGAGGGCGCGCCCCGGAAGTTCCCAAGCCCTAAACCCTAAACCCTAAACCCTAGACCCTAAAACCCTAAAGTTCTGGTGGGCCTTCATGGCTTGAAAGATCGCCACAGACCTCGGCAGCATCTGTTTCACTCGCTGGGTTGGGGGGCTTTTCGGGTTTGGGGATTAGGGTTTAGGGCGTTTAGGGTGGCATCGCAATACAGAAGTAGCTGTTTGTCAAAGGCCCAGAAGAACCTAGCATCACATTCTGGGGAAGTAGAAGGGTGGAGAATGTTTTTGACTTCCCTGAACCATGAAGACCTGAAATAAATCCTGGGCCCTAAACCCTAAACCCTAAACCCTAAACCCTAAGCCCTACCGGATGGCTGGAAAGTAGTATGACACTTCCGAGAAGGTTCTTCTTCAGTGGGTTTTGCACTGCCTGCGCTCTTTGGGCCTTCGGCTGACACCCTCAGCTGAAAAACAACCAGGGTTACTGTGAAGGAACTTGTTTTCAGTGACCAATATGGAAACTAGTATATGTATGTGCATACATATATGTGCATATATATGTATATATATATGTACATATATATATATATATATATGGGCACCCCCCCCCCCCCATGATCTAGTTTTGCTTTGTCCCTATAAAAACCCTCGTAAATACCGATTAAAATGACATGCTGGCTATGCTAGGCGATGTCCTGTTTTTGCACGTCTAGTCCTATGCGAGAAAACCTGTAAATAGTGAAAAGCGCGTGTGTTTAGCACTACTTCCACATCACCACATAAAAAAAAAACCCAAAAACACAGGAAAATGCAATTTGGTAAACATGTCTATGAATTATTTGCATAGGACAGGCTTATAAACACAGAATTGTATGCAAAAAACACTTCTTTTTTGCAGAATTTGCAAATTTTGACACAAATCCAAAAATCCAAAAATCCAAAAACTCAAAACCATGGAGCCGGGAGGCCGCCTTTTTTGGATTTTTTTGGTTTTCTCGAGGTTTTTTTGGTTTTTTTTCGAAAAATACAAAAAAAACCATGGTTTTTTTTGGATTTTACTTGCTCCTGGCCTCAAAAACCTAAAAAACACATGGTTTTTTTTTGGATTTTGAGTGAAAATCCAAAAAAACCCTCGTGTTTTTTTGGATTTCAGGTGCTCCTGGTCTCAGAAACTAAAAAAAGCACATGGTTTTTTTGGATTTTCACTCAAAATCCAAAAAAAAACCATGTGTTTTTTAGGTTTTTGAGGCCAGGAGCAAGTAAAATCCAAAAAAAAACATGTTTT
Source organism: Symbiodinium natans (assembly GCA_905221605.1). NCBI lineage: Eukaryota > Dinophyceae > Suessiales > Symbiodiniaceae > Symbiodinium > Symbiodinium natans. Next base: position 640,098 of record CAJNDS010000713.1, on the reverse strand, counting down.
TTTTTGGATTTTTCCAAAAAAAAACCAAAAAAACCTCGAGAAAACCAAAAAATCCAAAAAAGGCGGCCTCCCGGCTCCATGGTTTTGAGTTTTTGGATTTTTGGATTTGTGTCAAAATTTGCAAAAAATGCTTTTCTTGTATAAAGAATGTGTATTGTTATACGTTGTTTCTGCTAATGTGACTGCCTTGCACACACACAGAGAAAAGCACACAAACACACCCACCATTCGTTTTTTTTTCAATTCAGCCTATTCGGTATGCAGGGCGTGGCGTTAACATGTAAAGTTCCATTAGATTTAAGTACGAATGAGGCTTAGAAGAGGATGTCTTGGGATGTGGCGTCTTAATATAAAAAGTAAAAAAAAAAGAAATAGAGAGAGTTTCTTAGGGTGTGGTTCTTTTGAGGATGTGGACCTGCAATTCAAAAGTCTAATTGGACTTAAAAAAGAGTGGGGCTTCGAAGAGGATGTCTTGGGGTGTGGCCTCTTAATTTAAACGTCTATTTAAGTGGAATCACAAAGGAAGTCCAGTTGAGGATTTCTTAGGGTGTGGTGTTTTAGTGCAAACCTCAAATTACATTTCATTACGAAGCGGGGCCAGAGGAGACTTTCACAGGGTGTGGTCGGTAAAATAAAATTCCAAAGAGGTAGTAACGAATGAGGCTTAGAAGGGCGTGGCCTCTTAATTGTTTTACTTGGTTTGGTTTTACGAACGAAGCTGTGGCTTTACCATACACAGGTCTTAGGGTGTGGCCTTTTAAATTCTGTCCAAAGGGGTGTGGCCTCTAAACTTAAAATTCAATTTAAGTGGAATTCCAAACGAGTCCAGATGAGGATTTCTTAGGGTGTGGCGTTTTAATACAAACCTCAAATAACATTGTAGTATGAAGCGAGGCCAGGGGAGAATTTCATAGGGTGTGGTCTGCAAAATAGAATTCCAAATAGGTATTAACCAATGAAGCTTAGAAGAGGATGTCTTGTGGCGGGGCCTCTTAATTTGTTTGTTTGACTTGGGTTTAATTTACTAACGAAGCTATGGCTTTATCATATACAAGTCTATTGACATTTCACTAATAGGCACCAGAAGAGGATTTCATAGGGTCTAGCGGTTAAATATGGAATTGTAAGTACATTCAAATACGAATGGGGGCTCATGATATAAATTTCTGTCCAAGAGTTACATACGAACCTAGCCTAGGTCAGAACTTCTTAGGGTGTGGGCTTCTTACCTAGAATTATAAACTTCTTACGAGATTCTGTTACGAACAGGCCCCAGAATGGTGTGGCTTTTTTTAATACAAGCATCTTGGCAAATCGAAAATAAGTCTAATTACAAACGAAGGTCTAATGAGGATTTCTTGGCGTGTGGCTTTGTAATACAGAATTCTAATTCATCTTCATTACAAATAGGGGCCAGAAAGGGATTTCATAGGGTATGGTCTGCAATATAGAATTCTAACTCGGTTTCATTGCGAGGAGGATGTCCTGGGGTTGGCCTCTGAATATACACTTGCTTTACCTGGGTTCAATTACGAACGAAGCCCAGAAGAGGATTTCTTAGGGTGTGGGCTTACAATATGAAATCAAATTGCGTTTCATTACGAATGGGGCCAGCGAAAGATTTCACAGGGTGTGGGAAAAACAAAAATGTTCTAAATAGGTATTAATCAATGAGGCTTAGAAGAGGATGTCTTGGGGCTGAACTTATAATGTTTTTTTACTTGGGTTAATTACGAACGAAGCTGTGGCTTTATCAGACACAAGTCTACTGAAATTTCATTAAGAGGGCCCAGAAGAGGATTTCATAGGGTGTGGCCTTTAAGTATAGAATTCTTTTCGTAGGGTGTGGGCTTCTTCTGTAGAAGCATTTTCTCAATAAAATAGGAAGGAAGCCCAGATGAGGATTTCTGAGGCTGTAACCTCTGCATATAAAGCTCTTGTGAGATTTTGTTACGGACAGGCAGGCCCCAGAAGAGGATTTCATAGGGTGCGGCTTTTAATTGGCAAATTTAGATTTCTAAAAAAATTTTACTACGAATGAGGCCAGTGGCCTTTTAATTTTCATTCCGACTTAGGTTTAAATCTCGCTTCGATGGGCCCGAAAGGCCTTTCGACCTAGATCATGGGGGGGGGGGTGAGCATATATATATATATAGATACAAACAGAGAGAGAGAGGGAGAGAAAACTATGTGGTTTCATCAGTGTGGTAGCTTAATCTTGGTTCCTCAGCAGCAACCCAGCCCCATCAGTTCTGATCCACATAATGTATTTTGCCGCGAGCTGAGGTGAAGGCTAGTCCAACGACGACAGTGGTGTCATCGAGCTTCCCACCTGGGAAAAAGGGGCTCATACCCACGGCGAACCCGTACAAGTAGAAAGCAGACGCTGCATACATCCACGTGAACCCAAACCAAGAACTGCGTGCCTCGAAACGATAGGCCTTCTGAATGTGCAGCCAGAGCAAAGGGTGTAATGATGTCCTGGCGAGCGGAAGCCGGGCGGAAACCTGTGGTGCCTACGCTCTGGTCTTTGCATTCTGCATGTGCACGTACATGCTGGTTGTAAACAAGGAAGTGTAAATCATGCATGTGAGACCATCATCATCAGTATGCTTCAATACAGTTGTGCTTTTCATTATGGCGATGACGATGATGAGGCTGATGGGAAACTGATGATGATGACGACGAAAACGCTTATGATCCCCATGTGTTATTCTTGGCATCAGCTAAAAGCACAACGAATAATGAATGTTTTTGCATTGTTACCTACGTGTCATTCATCGTACTACTGCCATGATATATTCATCTATACACATACACACAATGTAATGTTAACCTAGTATTACTAAAGCCCCTAACATTAAAGTACGCCAGGTGTCCCGGCCGCAATAATAAAGCCCTGGAAATAAAGTACGCCAGTCGGGGCTTTTTTTTTGGGGGGGGTCCGTTTGCCTTTCTGATCCTCTCTGATTCTCTCTGATCCTCTCTAATTCTCTCTAAGGAAAGGAATCCTGAGTGATTCTCTCTGATCCTCTCTAATTCTCTCTACGGAAAGGAATCCTTATTCGGGGGGGTTTGATTGAAGGGGGGGGGGTTTATTATTACTAGGTCAAGATTATTTGTTTTGTATACTGCGCCGGGCCGATAGTTCGACCGGCCAGCTTCGAGAACTTGCGCCACGCGCAACCCCCCTAACTGCCCCTAACGGCCTTTGCCTTGGGCACTTCTCCGAAACTTAACAAAAAAGGAGCGCGTATCTAAACCCTAATACTAATTACTCCGCTGGCCGGCGTAGGGCAAACGAACCGAGAACTACGCCGCAAGTGCCTTCTGCATAGCTCGAAACTTATGGCCCGTGGATGCATTATGCATATGTATGTATTTCACTTTCAATATATCTTAGACGTATGAGAGACACGCACACACAGGCATGGAAATGGCCTTGTTGTCTTCCTGGTGCCCAATGCGCTGCGCCTACACATCAGGACATCTCATTGAGCGGAGCTCATGTTCAGGAACTGGTATGAAGTTACCATAATATGGATACTTTGCAGATCACAGGGTTGTTGCGCTAACGCGAGGAAAACAGCCGCGAAGACATGGGGTTTCCCTTCACAGGCGTTGCAGGGTTTAGGGTTTGGGGGGTTTTAGGGTTTCGGGTTCAGGGTTAGGTTTCAGGGTTTAGGGTTCAGGGTACTCTTGGGGGGTTTCTCGTATGGACTCCATCGTCTTTTTGGGGGTATATGATTTTCAGGGCGAAATTACCCCTCTTCCGGGAAATATCCAAATGGGGTTTTACGAAAACAGGGGACCCCCCCTATATAGATTCCTAACTAGTAGGATCCTCGTATAAGAAGGACCCAAATAAAGTACCCCTAATTTCGGAACCCCCCCCCCCCCCCCCCCCCCAGAGCAAACAGTTGCGTGGTCAGGCCTGCTTGGCGATACTCGTAGCAAGACCACTTAGATGCGGGGTGACCTCACACTCAAACAGTCGCCCACAATTTCAATGGAGGTGAAAGTAGGCCCCAAATGGAGGTAAGTATGCCCCCGGCCGGTGCCCCGACGCTCCAGGCCTTTGCCAGCTGCTGTGCCACAATGGCTTGCACCTCAAGCAGCTGCCGTGTTCCTTAAGCCGTATACCCTACAAAACCCTACAAACCGCATTATGTTCGTGTCGCGGCCGCCTGGTGATCAAACAGGTTGTCGAAGACCCCATCGGTCGCCGCAACAACCTCAAAGGCAGACCCTCACCACCTCACCAGCAGCATGTGCTCCAGCGCACTTCATCCTGAGCCACTCGCCAGGTCGCCGGTTCTAACGCGAACGCGGATGAAGTCGGGTGCCTGGCATGCAAAGTCTTTGGCTCTCGCTTCCGGGTCTTTTTTGGACGTGTGATCCCCCGGCCCTAAGCCCATCGAAACTGCAAATCCAGCAGCCTCGACAGGCAAACTCCCGCTGCCCAGCTGATATGGACAGTTGAAGTAGTGGGTCTGGTCACTGGACCTGGCAGGATACCCCCTGTGGCACATTTGAAGGCGGCAGTGCAAGGACTTAGAGACGCATGATATTCTTGCAAAAACGCCACCAGGGCTTTCAAAGGCCCACAAGACCCGAAAGGCCGCCTGAAGACGACCCGAGGAAACAGCAACGGCTGATCCGATCCCGGCGGTGTCCGTAGCGCCGGTCGCAGAAGCATCGCCCCTGCAAGGATGGGTTTAAGGCATTGGCAGACCCTGAACCCCCTGAACCCTGAACCCTAATAAAGGTTTAGGGGTCATAAGTTAGAGTCATCAGGATCCCAAGATGCTCATGGTTGTGGCTGGAGGGTTTGGGCTTCCGAGTGTCCGACACGAAATGTACACAGTGCCTTTTAACGCCTAACCCACCTTGCCACACCGTAATGACTAAATATTCTCCAGTCCTGAACCCCCAACCCCAAAACCCCAAGCCCAAGATCTCTTCTCAGTCTTGAACTCCAAAATCCTAAACAAATCTTGTCAAACCCTCTGCAATATTGCCCAAGATGACCCTCTAAACCCCCCGACCCTCCACAAGAAAAGAAAATCAGTGAAAACCCTTCCGTTGAACTACGCCTCGTGGGCAACCCCTTTAAACCCCAAACCCTAAAACCCCAAACCCTGAAACCCTAAACCCTGAAACCCTAAACCCTATAAACCCCAAACCCTAAAAACTCGCGGTGCCTGAGTCGCCCAGGTTGAGGATGCCCATGGTGGAGCCATTCAGCTGCCCCAAGAGGGCCTCAGGGTTTGGGGTTTCGGGTTGCAAATAGGCCCTAAACCCGAAACCCCAGACTATATGTGTATATATATAAAGATATGTATATATATATATATGTGGGTTCTATATGGGTCATACCGGGTTGATTGTTTGGGGGTTTGGTTTCAGGGTTTTGTGGTCAAAGGGTTTGAGGCGTCTGAAGGCTCCACCTCGTAAGGGAGAGCTTGGGGGCTTCGGATGCTTCAGAGTTGTTTCGGGGCTTCGGGTTTAAGGTTTATGGGCTGTTGCTTGGGACGTGTGCCAGGCACCCGAACAAAGAGCGAAGCAAAAAGCAAAACTAAGGCGAGGGCTGTGGAGCCTCCTTCTAACTTCTCCTCCAAGATCTGGTGACTTGCCTTGAGCAAAGCCTGGCAAGGGAATGAGGGAAGGAGGTGCCCTACATATACCCTTTAAGGGAATCATACAGGGCCCTCATTCTCTCATTCCCCACTAAGAACCACAGAAATGTCACGGAATGCCAATTCTTGTTGAGGCGGGGCTTTGGGTGTCAGAGTTGAGACGCGGCGGAAAGCACAGCAAGCAAACCCTGACTCCCCTAAACTGTAAACCCTAAACCCTAAACCCCAAACCCGAAATCCCTCCCTGTGCCTCTTGCAGGTCACTCTCATCCTCCGTGGAGCTGATGGCCTGAACCCCTCCACAGGCTGCCCCAGGTCCATGGCAGATCCCAAAACACGCGGCATGAAGGCTAAACCCGAAACCCTATAAACCTTATAAACCCTTTCAACCCTTTCAACCCGATAAACCCTATAAACCCTATAAATCACCATTTGAACCCTACAAACCCTCAACCCCAAGACACCGCTGTCATGTGTCCATGACCTAAAGCCTAAAGCGTAAAGCCTAAAGCCTAAAGCCTAAAGCCTAAAGCCTAAACCCTAACCCTAACATGCATGAATTGGCCTCCAGACAAAGTCGAAGAAGGCGTCGTGCAAACAGTCCCGGGTCAACGCCTCGGGGCAGCCGCTTCAAACAAGCTCTAAATGTGCCTCCTTTTGTTGAACATGGGGTTTTCCGAAACTAGGGGTACCCTTTCTGGGGGTGTCTTTAAGGGGAGTCGATTCTATTTGGGGTATAAAAGTGGTACCCCCCATTTTGGGAAATGCCCATATGTTCTAGAGAAGAGAGAGAGATGTATATATATATATATGTGTGTGTGTGTGTGTGTGTGTGGGTAGGTAGAATCCCCGCTTCCAGAGTGCAGAGCTAATCAGAGCTCATGACCATCGGTCGAGCAGAGCGGCCCGCACCCCGCGTGCTTCCAGAAACGCTTTGACAGCGCAAGTCCATCAGAAGCGATGCTCTGCCCCAATCACGCAAAGTAAGGGATGCGAGATGGGCAGAACATGGCAGAATCAGAAGAGGGGTTTTGCAAACCGAACCACTTCTCCCCCCCCCTCCAACCTTCCCCCCCCGAACCCGGCACCCCCACCCGGGACCGACCCAGGGTTGACCTGCTTTTGCTGCGTCCTACGTGCACATGCGTGATCTGCACGAACTCGGCCATGGATCTCCAAAACAGAGTAGCAAATAGCCAAGAACCCAAATTTGCCTAGCATGTTAGGGGTTCAGGGTTTTTAAGGGGTTGGAGGCTTTGGGTTCTCCCTGATCGCTGACGACACTTCAAGCACATGAGGCCTTCCCTTCTCACGCCGCATGCGGGCAACAACGGCACGGAACTTGAACAAGTTCAGCCGACTCAGCCCCGAGTCCCCCAGTGAGCACGTTAGCCCATTGTCCCACTGTCATATACCGGAGTACGTCGGCCGAAAAGGACTCCCGGCGTGGCCCGTAGTCGGACCACCCCCCCACGCAGCGTGCCCCGCACCCGGCCAGCGGTGCGCAAGTGGTGGCAGCGGATGAGCCGCACCAGCCTGTGGGTGGGGCGTCGAAGGTGCGCAGACAGCAGCACGGGGCGAGGCGTCCCGAAAAAGCCTCAACCCGGAACCCTACAAACCCTCAGCCAGCCTGTAATAGCCTTAAGCGCTCAATTCGTAGAAACCACCAAAAAAAACCGCGAATAACAGGCAACCCTCAACTAGACCCCTGATGATGCAGGGTGCTTTATTTATGAACTCTTTGCGGATTCTCAATTTTCTCTTCACCACAAGTTGGAGTGTTCCTATCAATACTTCTCATATTCCGAATAGCCAGAGACCGCAGGAGCTGCGTGCAAAGCCAAGGACTGTGAGGTTTGGAGTCATGCAGTGGAGTGGGCACATCTCAAGCTGATGCGAAGCTGATGCGGCAAAGCTTTACGGACCGGATCGTTAATTTTCGTAGTTATCTTCTGAATGTTTTACAGCAGCAGAATGTACATTGGAAATCAGGCCAATGGCGTTCGCTTGGAGCAGTGGGTTCCTTTCCCTGTTCCACATGTAGTGGTGTTACAATGCAACGGCTGATTGGTAGGCAGGAAGCTTGCTCGAACACACTTGCCTTACAGCCTTGTTCCCTACCAAGGCAGCTTGATCAGGAGTGGACCGAGTACAGAACTCGGCACGGACAGAGGCGCTAAAGCGTCAAGCATCCTCTGCATTCTTTCCAGCAGTGGCGACAATTCTGGAGTGGTCCGTCCTGACAGCTCGCATAAACCCTAAACCCTAAACCTAAACCCTTAAACCCTTAACCCTAAACCCTAAACCCTAAACCCTAAACCCTAAACCCCTGAGCTGCCCCGCCACTGTCGGCCCAGCCCCCCACGCCGTCGGCCACGCCAAACGCGCGGCTCGCTGGACAGGCCTAGGGGTTGAGGGTTACTACAGGGTTTAGGGTTTAGGGTTTAGGGTTTAGGGTTTAGGGTTTAGGGTTTAGGGCTACTCTAGGGTTTGGGTTACTGTAGGGTTTGGGTTTAGGGTTCCTCTAGGGGAACTCTAAGGGGTACTCTAGGGATACTGTAGGGTTGATAGGGTTGGGCTTGAGGGTTACGAGGGGTAAGGGGTTGAGGCTTACTACGGTGTTCTTAGGGCTTGTCAGGGTTTCTATAAGGTTTATTAGGGTTTACTAGGGTTTGTAGGGTTCATTTTGGTAAAGAGGATTTGTTGGGCGTTGATGCGGTTTGAAGGGCAGGGTTTTCAGGGCAGGTTTTGAGGGTTTACAAGGTTTTTTGAGGCCTTTAATTAGGGTTCATAGGGTGTACAGGGTGTTTAGGGCTGTTCGGGCCTTCTCAGGGTTTACTATAGGGTTCTTAGGGTTTATAGGGTTTAGGGTGGATGGGTTATTGTTGCGTGATTACGGTGTACTCGGTTGTTAAGGTCTTCTTGGGTCTATTGAAGTTTGTTGGGGTCATTAGGGTCTACAAGGTTTTTAGGGTTGAGAGTCATTAGGGCATACAATGGACTTATCGTGGTTTATAGGGTTATTGGGGTTGGAGTACAGGGTTGAGGGTTCAGAGAGCTTCAGGGCTTTTCAGTTTCTTGGGGCTGAGGGTTATTAGGCTGCTCAGCGCTTGTCGAGTTTGGGTCTGCAATACATGACCTAGGCCTGTGCTATGATTATGGAATCCTTGTTTTGGAGTCTGGGTACGGAAGCACCCTTGCTGAAGGGTGTGGGTGGGGGGGGGGGGGGCTTTGGGGCTTTGGGGTGCTGAGTCACACAGATGGCGTTTTAGTTGCTAGCCTAATCTTTCGTTCGGGCGCCGGCTCAAAATCACACCTGAACCACTCCTCGAGCAAGAATCCTTTCCCTAAGGTACAAACCCCCAAACCCGAAAACTGTCACGAGCAGTGATGCTGGCAGGGCCCTGTTAGTAGAAGAAAGCATCAGCGCGGTCGGGAGTGTGAGCTGATTTTTTTTCGGGGGCGCACCTCTGTTTGAATTGCCCCCTTTCAGAAGCTGTGGGCAGCACGAAGTAGCCGTCTTCCCCTCCTTTCTTCACCTTGATGCTGTGAGGGACTTGAGGGACACCCAGCCCAAAACCGACTGGTGCGGAAGATTGCCTTAACTTGCCAAAGCTTGCTGAGTCAGGCATGTGCCTGCAGGCCCAACTTGAAACCCCGTCCTTTACTGCAAAGAATGCAGCTAGAAGAACCTCGCCTGCTTAGCTCCACCTCAGTCATCAGTCAAAGCAAGCAGTGCATCTTGCATCTGTCCCTATCATGTTGAGAAGCCCTACTAGCCCCACATGCGCACACCCTCAGGCCTAAACCCCCAAGCCCTCGTGTGACGACTTCAGCTTCTCCCTCGGAAGACTCAGCAATCTAAGGTTGGAAACATGAGCCCTTAGATATAAGAAAGGGACCCAAACTAAGGGCCCATACGCGCATACTTGGAACCCAATGAATGCATGCAAAACCATCAAATGCCTGGAGCCGAAGTAACCCTGAACATCAAAAGCCGCGGACACCCTAGAACTGCAGACGCAACTGATCGAATTCTCTCCAACACATGATTTAACAGGCATGCTCCAGCGGACCATTGAAACCTAAACCCTAAACCCTAAACCCTAACCCCTAAACCCTAAACCTCTTGGGTGCCCCGGCTTTCTCCGGATGGGGCAGGCAAGCTGCTGCGAAGGCAAGGCGCAGACCGCCACTTGCTCCTGACCAGCTGAGGGTTTAGAGTTTCGGGTTTAGGGAGTTTCGGGTTTAGGGTTTAGGGAGTTTAAGGTGCAGGGTTTAGGGAGTTTAGGGTGCAGGGTTGCTCTGGCTCTCTGTCAGAATGGTGATACCCAATATTTGCACAAAATAGCCATTCATAATGCTTGCTCTACGTCCCGATTTAGGAACCCCCCCCCCCCCATATAGAGTCGAGGGTTCCGCGAAGCCCATGAAACCCATGAACCCCATGAACCCCAAAAAAGCCCACAAAGCCCATAAATCCCCAAACCCGCCCTGAACCCCACATACCCTGCATCGGGCAGACTGAAGATTCGGGACAGGGAGCTTTGAGGCGACTGACCAAAACCCATGAAGCTAGAATCCTAAACCCTATATAGCCTTTTGACTTTACCCTTGAACTCTGAAGCACGTCCTTCATCTACCACTTTGAAGTCAGAGAAGCTCTTCTTCTCCTGGGGGCAGTGATGCCGCGACCCTTCCATAGCAACCGCAAGCACCAAACTGCAAACACCCAGTCCATGATCGCAAACCGTACTGCCAAATCCTTTGCTTTCAGTCTCGTAACCCTAAACCCTAAACCCTAAACCGTGGAAACTGGAAACCCTAAACCCCAACCCCGAACCTCTAAAACCACCAACCCCGAAACTGATCTAGCACAAGCCAGGAGGAGACCGGAACGCGAAGAGCTGGACCAAGCTCTGCAATCAGCGCTTTTGGGGTGTGGTTCGGGACTTTAGGCACTTTAGGGCTTGAGGTTGAAAGGGTTTAGGGTTTAGGGTTTAGGGTTCAGGGTTTAGGGTTTAGGGTTTCGGGTTTAGGGCCAGGGTTTAGGGTTTAATCCTAAAGCCTGTGCAGCTGCATCTGGCCTCGGGGAAGACCCCCCGAAGTCCTGTCCAGGTTTTGGCTCAGTGCTGCTTTGGTTGAATGGTTGGTTGGGGCTTTCGGCTCTTGTGAAAGACAAAAAAGCCTCAAAACCGTACCCTGACCTTGTGAACGATTGCTGTGGGTTCCACACGCCCACAATGTCTCACGGGAAGAAGACAAGATTGATACTCGCCAGAGTTGCAACCAGGAACCCGACTTGCGAGCGAGCCTACCTCCTGGTCTGTGACTCTCTTGGTAGCCCTGTAGCCATATTATGAAAATCATACCCGTTTTCGGGTTGGTTACTCTATATAAGGGACCTTTGATCCAAAAAAGGGAAAAGGGTACCATCGGGTTACCAAGCTCTTCCGTGAATAGCCCTGCAACGTAGCAGATTACCAATCTACTCACCTCTCTGTTGTCGCTGGACGTCTCTGGCCACGGGGCCTTGTGGACGTCGCAGATGAAGCAACGCCCGCCTGAAGGGCTGAGCTTGTTAAAAACCCAAAGCCATACTGAACTTGGCATACCAATCTCCAGCTTGCACTTGTCTCACTTGTCCTTTTCCACTTTGCTCGGTTTCTGCCAGCAATCGGCTGCGAAATGTCCTGGCTTCCGCATATGTAGCAAGTTGAGTCTTTTCCTTTTCCTTTCGAATCTCCGTAGCCTTTCCAACCTGCCTGATGCCTTTGCTTCCATATTTTCCTCGTCCTTTGCTACGGCCTCTTCCTTTTCCTTTTCCACGTCCTTTTCCGAATCCTCGACCTTGGCCATACTTTCCTTTTCCTTTGCCTTTTTCACGATCTTTGCCTTTTCCTTTTCCTTTTTCACGACCCTTTCCTTTTCCACCTTTTCCATAGTTTCCGTAGTACACTCGGTCAATCTCCATCGGGATCGGTCCCTGATAGCTCGAGCGCTTGCTCGACTGCTGTGAATTCGCGACTGCCAACGAAGACAGTATGTTTTCTGCAGACCAAGTCTGGCTTCTTTGCTCGTACTGCAACAATCGTGCTCTCATTTCTGCATAGGTCGTTTTGTCACGTACTGATATCGGTCTGGTGAAATTTATCCCTGACCTGGTAGGCAGCCTGTTCGTGGATGGCCGTGACGGTGGATCTAAGATCCGCATCCACCTGGTGAAGTTCCAGCGCCCTGTCTAGTTTTGCTCGGCTGGCTAAGGTCTACTGACAAGAGGCATCCCCCTGATTCACCCCGGATCTGTCCAGTTTCTTTTCTTTGTCTCGTTAAAAACCGATGTCCTCCCAGAGCCTTAAGGTCTTCTTTGATTTCCTGTATGCATGCATTGACTCTTGCCAATGCGTCCGATGTGTCCCTGGCAGGGAGGTATGCGTATTGTGGGGTGTGAGGAAATTAAAAGTTATTCCCAAGTGTCCCTAAGAAAGTCTCACAACGGGAGGGAGTATGAGGTGTGCTGGAACAGGCCTCGCAGTCTGAGCTGCCCGCATGGCCACGACGTTTTGCCCCGAGCATTCACAACTTGCAACACGTATACCCCTATAAACTCTAAATGTTTGGATAAGCTCTGAATCTGAACGGAACTTGGTTTCGGGTTCTTATGCGCTTAGGGTGCTTTAGCTCCTATTCCAGAGGAAGGGGAGGAGTAGGTAGAATGTCGCACGTGGTCTGTCACATCATCATAAAGAGTCCCGAAAGCCTGGACCCCTGAACCAGAATTAAACCTCATGAGTCTTCAAACCGTGCTCCAGCTACTCTGTGAGCCGACTGCAGATGATTCTGAAACCTCCACCTGCACTCTGCACATTGCTTGTTCAGGTATGGGGTTCTGGTTTAGGAGTTAGGAGCGAAGGGCCGGAGGTGAACTAATTCTCAGGCGTCGCATCAGTCGTCAGCTTAGGCGAGCATCCCCACCGACAGGCGCCTATATATGTACATTGTACATATATATATATACATATATATATAGATACAGAGATATGGAGATATAGATAGATAGATTCATATATATATATATATATACATATATATATATATATAAACTAAATCCCACAGGCCTTGTCAAATAGTTAAAATGATGATCCTACATTTGCAAATGCATGGGCAAGGACGTCCCACCACAACCAAAGCAATGGAGCTTCAACTCCATGCTGGTTCAGCTACATGAAGTGAGCTTGGGGTTTAGGGTTTAGGGTTTAGGGTTTAGGGTTTAGGGTTTAGGGTTTAGGGTTTAGGGTTCAGGGACAGATACCTCCAGCAACAACAATACCAACAAAAAGTCTACCAGTTTCATCTGCTGAAGGAAGGCCCCATATGCGCGACTGCCAAGACTCCGAGCTTGTGCTGCTGGATGCGATGCAACCAGGGGGGGGGGGGGGGGGGGAGGGGGGTCACTTTCCAAGTTTCCCGTCGCTCTGCAGGCTGTTAGCATCAGGTGTCCGTGCTTCATGTCTGAAGGTGCTGCTTTGGAAGCTGTCAAAGCTACAGCCCCACGATTCTGACATGAAGCTGAAGGAGAACTTCGAGGGTGCCGGGTCTGGTTGGGGAGCTTCGAACTCCAAACTCACCTGGGGCCCTCTTGCTGGTGTCATGACATGAGGGTTTAGGGTTTAGGGTTTAGGGTTTAGGGTTTAGGGTTTAGGGTTTAGGGTTTAGGGTTTACGGAACCAGCTGTCTAAGGTCGAAGGCCTTCCGGGGCTTCAAAAGTGCCGTCGCTTGGATGTTGCTTTGGGTGTCGGCTTGGTGGCATGCAGAAGGCGGATTACAGCGAGAAGGCCCTCTTGAGCTTAGGGGTGTCGTTGTTCAAGCATTCCCAATGCTTCTAGAGCTTGTTGAGCATTCGTGTCTGCCCCTGTGCCGAGCTGGGTTGCAAGAGGACCTGACAACTACTACACGCTGCATTCCTGCAAGAATCGAGAGAATTCCCGACACCCTAAACCCTAAAGCCCTAAACTCCTAAATTCGATCCTCAACCCAGGAACAAATCTTTCGTCCATGGCGCGTGGGCTTTTTTTCAGAAACCTTTGTGCTCACCGTTCTCGGGGACACATCAGTTTGTGGGCACATATGCACCCCTAGACCCTAACCCTAAACCCGACACCCTAAACCCTAAACCCCAAACCCTGACTGGCCATGCCCTCACGTGACGTGGATGTAGACATCTGCCTCAGCACACAGCAGCCTTTACAAGCCTTTTAACATGAGAAGAGATGTACAATAGCGTATCAATACGAATAACCTTATACTTCACGCTAACCTAATCAGAAAGCAATATAGTAGCACATATATATATATATATATGTATATATATATATGTATATATATATATATATTCATACAGCGATACACTAATTCTAGTTCTACATCTTAAGCCCTGTAAGCATCCCGAAGCCCGCAAGCGGAGCGCTGGCTGCACTCCTTCGACCTCCCCGCTCAGCTCTGCGCGTTCCGACGCGGAGCTGCCTGCTCCGTGCTCAAAGTTGCATGCGTGGCAACAAGTAGAGCACCAGGATTTTTTTGTGTAAGGTTGGTGTAAGGGGGGTATATGTATATTCTGATAATTTGTTCGAGAAGGGGGGAGGGGTTGGGGGGGGGGGGGGGGCAGGCTTTTGGGTGTTAGGGCTTGTGCGTAGCAGACAGAACCACTCCACCCGAACGGATGCATGCAGCACTGTGTTCCAAGCCATGTGTCTGGCGTTGTCTAGCACATGTTGCCGACCCTCACCCAGAAACATCTGTCGGAACTGTGGCTGGCTCACCGGATCTTGGAAGTATCCGTACTGCATCGCAATGTTTACCACGCCCAAGCCTCACATTCAAGCTCAGACATTGTACGCCGGCCTGCTACATGGGGGCTATTCTAGCTCTCAGAGTCCCTTTTTTGTGTGCATGTGGGGGGGGGGCCTCTTTGCAAGACAGCGTGCTGTGAAGGGCTACCGACAGCCCCTACATGCAGTCTCCGAGGCGCTGGCCACACATGTAGCAGCCCACAATGAAGGTGACCGTGTATGTGTCCAAGGACATGGCAAGGGTACCCTGGCATGCAGCAGAGACATGCTACCTTAAAGCTTTGGCCTTCATGGGATGCATAGCTAAGGTCCAAGAAATCACAGCACACATGTATACATATACAGTTGTATGTGTATATATGTATATCGTATGTGTACATAGACATCTTATTTAGCGCCGCGGAAGGTCTCCAGCGCACACAAACCCCCAAGCCCTAAGCTGCCCACAACAAATGCAAAAAGCGTGCGCCTGGAAGAGGTAGAAAAGACCGCGCCTCAGACATCAGACGTGATGACAGAATGCGCTGTGCCTCTTCTGCTCAGCCCAGCACTTAGGGGAGTTTAGGGTTTAGGCTTTGGGGTTTAGGGTTCAGGGCTTCTATGTCGAGGGTTGAAAGGAGACCGCCTAAGATCTCTGCACATGCTTGCCCCGTTCTTTCGGGGATTGAGCGTGGACTCAGCAGCCGTGATTTGGGAAGCCACCACCAAAGCCCTCAACCCTAGAACTTCATAAAGCTAAGACGCATGGGTCAGGGGGGGGGAGGGAGGGAGGTTGAGTAGGTTTGCTCAGGACTGTCATATAGGCTTCAGCACCCTAAACCCTAAACCCAAACCCTAGACCTAAACCCTATAACCCTAAAACCCTAAAACCCTAAACCCTCAACCCTAAGCGCGAGCATCTCAGCAAGTACTCTCAGGCTTGGGCCCACCACAGGTGTAAAGGAACCTGGCGTACTCCTGGATGAAGTCCCGTGCCTGCACATTTCAGGACCCGAAGCCGCAAACCCCAAACCCTAAACCCTACACCCTGAACCCTGGACCCTACACCCTAAACCCTAAATCCTGGACCTCTAACTCCACGCCCTAAACCTAGAACCCTATACCCGACTTTGCAGGCTGCTGGGCTGCATCTGAGAAAAAAGAGCCCCACGAAGCTCTGAGTAAGCTCTGGAAAACCTGCACGCACCCACCCTAAACCCTAAACCCTAAACCCCAAACCCCAAACCCTAAACCCTAAACCCAAAACCTTAAACCCTAAACCCTAAACCCAGGGCTTCGGGAGCTCATCCCGAAAACAAGATGGGACCATGATAGAAACCAAATCTCTGGACTCTCAACCCCGCCGAAGCCCAAGGCCCTAAGCTCTAAACCCCAGGCCCTAGGCCCCCGCAAGCCTCAAGCCTCAAGCCTCAAGCCTCAAGCCTCAACCCCTAAACCCACAAAGCTCAACTACCTCAAGAAAAAAGTAACTTAAACCAAAACCGAAACCATAAACCCCAAAACCCAGAAATACAAAACACCCAAAAGCCCTGAACCCTAAAGCCCTTCGAACTAGCCTGGGTGAGCTTGGCGTTGCTCGTGATCCATTCATCTGGCGCCTACTAGGAGGAACTGTTTTATATAGGAGCCTCAATAATTAGAATATATTTTTTTTGTGGGGGGGGGGGGGGTTATTGTAGTATATTAATAAAGGGATACTGCTAGTATTTATTCCGACCCCCCTATATTAGGCTTTGCATCTTCGTGCTGTTGGCAAGCAAGAAAGGATGTTCATAGGGTTCTGGGTTTGGGGGCGTAGGGTCTAAGGGAGGCTTGAGGTCTAGTGATTCGGGGTTGGGGTTTAAGGTTGCCTTTGTGTCTTCCTTCCTTGCGTTAGTTCTTCCGTTCAGTTGTGCTCCTACTTTTCTGTTTTCTTCTACTTTTGTGTTTTGAGGGTTTGTGGAGCTTGGAATTAGGGTCTGAGGGTGTAGGGCAGTGTGGGGCTTACTACGGTTTAGGTTTTAGGGATTTTGGGCTTCCAGACATACAAATCAAGGCCAAACAAAAGCAGGCGTAAACAAGAAAATGATCTATGATACCCTCAAGCGAGGATTCGGGTCTCACAGTGAGGCAAACCTGGCTGAGTTGTGCGTTAAGCCTTTTGAAAAATATTTATGAATATGGTTCCCGTATAAGGAAAGAAAGGGCAACTAAAAATTATCCCTAAGCTAGGGGCCTCAATTATTGGAATAGTGTTTTGGGGGGGTTATTACAGTATATTCAAAAATGGATCATCAAGCAACTCACGAACAAATCGGAGATGCAGAAGTCATGGAGGAGCCCGATAGTTCCTCTCAAGGAGTATACCCCAACGACTTCCTTGCTACTTTTGGCAGATTCTTGGGGTCGCTAAACCCTAAACCCTAAACCCTAAACCCTAAACCCTAAACCCTAAACCCTAAACCCTAAACCCTAAACCCTATAAACCCTAAACCCTAAACCCTAAACTCTACTTCAGTCCGCAGGTTCTTGGGGCCAGCCCTGCACTCGAAACCCTACACCCTTGGGAGGTGAGGCCTCCAGAAGGCAGACGACGACTCCGAAGACCGTCTGGTAGCCATTTACTACGTACCTCGCCGCTCACACCAGTGGCTATTCAGCCCTAATTAAACCCTAAACCCTAAACCCTAAACCCTAAACCCTAAATCCTAAATCCTAAACCCTAAACCCTAAAACCCTAAACCCTAAACCCTAAAGGAAGGATCCGTACAAAGAAGCAGTAGAAGTTCACAGGTGCTGTTTTGGGGCTACTTTGGTGTATGAAGTATTGGAATCCCTTCTGGCGGTTCAGGGTTTAGGGTTTAGGGATCTGGACCCCCTCCCAGGCTGGACCCCTATACACCCTCGACCCTCACCCCCCCCGCCCTACTCAACCCATGAAATCATCCAACCCAAATTCCCAAACCCTATGTCCTTGAACCCTAACCCAAACCCGAAGTCCTTGAACCCTAAACCCTAAACCGCGAAAACTATGCCCAAGAAAACTGTTCCCCCCCCCCCCCCCCGTGAGCTCTACTGCCTCCCACCTACAAAAACCTCCGAACGGTAAAGCCCCACCCTTCAGACATTCGGTTGTATAGGGCTTAGGGTTTAGTTGAGGGTTTAGGGTTCAACCCTAAACCCTAAACCCCAAACCCCAAACCCTAAACCCTAAACCCCAAACCCTGAACCCTGGACTGGGCGCACTCCAAGGGATCCAAGATGAGATCGGCGATGTTGAGGAAGCCCAAAAGACCGAGGGCTGGGTATCAGGTGCTCAGCAAACACCGGCAACACAACAGAAACGGGGTTAGGGTTTCGGGTTTAGGGTTAAGGTTTTGGGTTTTGCGTTTTGGGTTTGGGGTTTAGGGTTTAGGGTGTAGGGGGAACCGTTCTGCAAACTGGCAGGGCCCACCGATGCTAACGGCTCCACCCATAAAGGAAAGCCAGCCTCAAGCGCGAGCTCGGGAGCCGGAGATTTCTTCATTAGGGTTTAGGGTTTAGGGTTTAGGGTTTAGGGTTTAGGGTTTAGGGTTTAGGGTTTAGGGTTTAGGGTTTAGGGTTTGGGTTTCCGATATTAGGAGGTACCTTATTGGGGCCCTTCTTATAAGGGAATCCGAATAGTTGGGGTCTAGATTGGAGGTCCCTTATTCTCGTAAACACCGCCATATATAACTCCCCCCCGCCCCAAGAGGTGATTTAGTCTCGCAAATTCTGGCATCCTGTTCTAACCCCGCCCCAACATGTCGAACCTTAGAATGCCTGATTTGGGGCTAGGGGTAGCCAGTGGCGGCTAGTGCACCATAGTATGAGCTCCTACGAATGCTAGATATTGCATGGTTCAGGTAGGTTGAGGCTCAGACCAACCCCTTCTGGTCCACGCTGGACATACTCGCCCACCTCTCAGACACAAGTCTGCGTGGTTTAGATCTTCGTCGACAATCAGCCCTGCAAGGAGCCTGAAGTCCACCCTCAAGACACCCCCTAAACCCTAAACCCTAAACCCTGAACCCTGAACCCTGAGCCCTAAGCCCTAAACCTCCGAAAAAAGGATCCCCAATTCCCCCAAACCTGAAGAACTCTGAATTCCGGGGGAGGGAAGCCCCAAGCAAATTGGAGGGTGGAAAGTTCCGGGCTGAGAACACTTATCTTACTGGTTCTTCATAGGGAACGACGGAACTAGGGCCCCTATATCCCCACCCTGTTATAGGGCATATGGGGTGTTAGGGTTTAGGGGTTAAAGGGTTTGAAGGTTTGATGCTAATTAAGACTTGACGATGTAGGCGTTAGTGGGGTTGAATGATAAGAACTGAAGCTCCAGGGGCTGAATGGTAGGCCAGGGCTAGGGTTAACGACAAGGATGTTAAGGGCTAAGGGTTCAATGATCAACGGTTTAAAGGTTCACAGGTTAAGTGGTTCAAGCGGTTGAGGGTATAGCCATATGTGTAGTTCTCTAAATTAGGGTCCTCTTGGTCCTCCTCATAAGGTGCCGTACTATGTAGGGGACCCAAAAGGGACCCAAACTTAGAGAACAAATGGCTTTGGGGCTCACACGGGCATTATGGCGTTTCCTTTAGATTGTTCAGACCCTAAACCCTAAACCCGAAACCCGAAACCCTGAACCCTAAACCCTAAAAACGCCCTGAACATCCCACCACAACCGATCCTAAAGATGGGAAACCCACAACCCCTTCACTCTAAACCCTCAACCCCCTAAACCCTAAACTTTAAACCCTAAACCCCCTAAGCCCTAAACCCTGAACTCCCTAAGTAAACCCTAAACCCTTAAACCTTAAACTCGAAACTTTAAACCCACAACTGCAGGGCAGGTGGACCATGCCCGCCACGGCAGCACCATTTTTTAACGCGCTGCTGCTCACTTCCTGCCGGGAGGGTGGGGCTTTTCGGGCCTAGGGTTTAGGGTTTAGGGTTTAGGGTTTAGGGTTTAGGGTTTAGGGTTGCGGGCCCAGGGTTCAGGAATCATGGACCCTGTGCGATGTTTTGGGGGGTGCCCACAGCAAAAATGAAGGAATGGAGTATACTGGAAGGCGACAAAGGGCTCGTGATTCTGATCTAGATCAACCCGCACATCGCCTGGAGGCTTGCGGAGTGGATTGCACCCTTAACCCTACGCCCTACACCCCAAACTTAAACCCTTAAACCCTGAAACCCTTAACCCCTGAAACGCTAAACCCTAAACCCTAAACCCTGTGCTCCAACCTGACTCAAGATAGGCTTCCCTCCTCCTTGACCCAAAGCCCTCAACGCTGTCAAGGAGGAAAGCTCCAAGAGGCTGGGTCCATGACTGGAGGTCTAGGATGTAGGGCTCGATAGTCCATCAGATCCCATGCTCTCTCTTGGATCAAGAGAACCTTCAGCCCCAACTCCGAGGATTGCAGCGAAAAAAGGGGAAAAGTGCTGTAAAATGATCGCCTTGGCAAACTCCATGGCCACATTGGCCTGGCTGTCGGAGAGGTCCATCGCGTGCCTACCACACGGCAAGCGGGTCGATGAACCCCAACGCTCTACACCATCACCCGAAAGTCTCAAAGCCAACCAGAGAGCTCATAAACATAGAAGAAAAGAGTAGCAAGGTTCACCGTCGTCATAAAGTCCACTAAGACCAGATCACAGAACGACGGTGTCGGGATCTGCCTCCGGTAGGAAGTTTCAGATAAGTCACAGGCGCCTAAACACTAAGCTCCTAGGTAGAGCTACCCTCCAAGAGGCTGTGCTTTCCTGCTGCTGCTGCTGCGCGTTGCTTGCTCCAAGCGACTAATTCGTGGCACTGTTTGGGGTGCTGCTCTGATGATAATGATTCCTCTTCCTCCTATACCCTAAAGTCTCAAACCCTAACACACCTGATGTACGACATGTTGGCAACTTCAGACTGCGTGGGCAACCCAGAGTCCGGCAACCCAGAAAAATTCGGCGTCGGGCTTAGGGCTTAGGGCTTAAGCAACCCTAAACCCTAATTAAACATCAAACCCTAAAGCCCTAAAGCCCTGACCCTTAAGCACCCTTAACCTTGTCTGCGTGTAGTGTAGTGAGTTTCAAGTGAGAGCCAACGTCTCGGACTTACCCCGGGGCGCGCAGTCATCAAGGGTCTTCAGGGGCACCCTGAAGGTGCTAGGGTTGAGGGTTAGGGTTTAGGGTTGAGGGTCGAGGGTTGAGGGTTGAGGGTTTAGGGTTTAGGGTTTAGGGTTGCTGGTTTCGGGTTTAGGGTTTAGGGTTCAGGGTAGGATTGCAATCGGGCTCTTGGGTTTTGAGTTTGGGGTTTAGAGCTTCGGGGTCTCGAGCCACGGGTCGATGCTCGGGCGTTGGGTCCGTGGTTGAGGGATCCTGGAGATCGTGGTTCAAGTTTGCCACTCCAATCCTAAACACGAAAGCCTAAACCCAAAACCCTGAACCCTAAACCCTACGGAAACTTCGAGATTCTTCAAGGTGGCCGGCGCTCTTTTTCAGGCTCCTCTGCGCCATGGCGGACTTTGCCGCAGCGCCTTCTTCCCGTCCGTTTCTCTAAACAGAGAGGGTTTAGGGTTTAGGGTTTGGGGGTTTAGGGTTTAGGATTGATGGCTGACCGCTGCGTGCTGCGAAGCCATAGGTTTCGAGCTTAGGGTTTCGGGTAATACCCTAAACCCTCGACCACACCAAGATCGTCTCAAGACCCAGTTGCCAAGTAAGCGATGAGGTCCTCGCGGTCCTGCGAAGGGAGGCTTCAGTCCAAATGTGACCCTCTTGGCCCCCTAAACGCTGCAAGGCAGGGTCTTTTTTATTGTCTGTGGGTGAGTGTCTACTACAGGGCTCCTTATGAAGCTACCCTAAATCATGTGGCTCCTTGTGAAGCTACCCTGAATCATGTACAACCCTCGCCCTGGGCAGAATGTCACTACGCGCAGCTGGGCATTGCAAATGAAAGCGCGGTCCAAAGGCCTCCGTAGAATCCATGCCGCGAAAGGTCATACACGACCTGCAGAGAGGCTTCCGATGCCAGGGCGCAAAGTTGCTTTGGGGCCATGCCGCAGTCAATGCAACATGTGGGGGTTTCCGAGAAACAGGGGGTACCCTTTTTTTGGGGGCTCCTTTGAAAAGGATTATAGTACTTTGGGGTATATAAGGGGTACCCCTATTTTTAGAGATCCCCATGTGTCGCGCGGAACCTGTCGAAACCTACCACTGTGCTCCCAGCTCTGGTCACCAGTTATCCCAAACCTTATAAACCCAAGAAGCACTCCAATGCACCCTTCAACAAACCCTAGAATAACAACCCGTACGGTCCAATAAATCCTAACGCTCACACACAAAATGGGCCTGTCGCCGGTCTTTTGTGGCCTGGGATCTCACGCTCTCTCGGCTTCACATAGCTGTGGTCGGTTCTCGAATTTGAATGTCTTCTACCATTTTTTAAGGGAGGGGGGGGGGCTCCCAGGTTTAGGGTTTAGGGTTTAGGGTTTAGTAGTTTCGGGTTTAGGGTCTAAAGTTTAGCCGAAAAGGGCAAACTTAAAGTGAGAACTGGCCATGTTGCGTCCTTGACATCGAGGTTTAGAGCGCATGGTGAGGCCATATTGAATAGCAAGGGGTTGCAGATATGGTTTACGGCTCTTTGGGTGTTGGGTTAGGTTTTCGGGCTTTGGGGGATTTTAGGCCGCCCCCGCATGTCTGAAGAGCGACCACTTTCCAGGACAGAGTAGACGAGGTTTGGGATCCAGGGTTTAGGGTTTTAAAAAAACCAGTCGGAATTGCTAAGAAGCCAAAAGCAATGGCGCAGTAAACGTTCCCCCCCCCCCATGAACAGAAGGGGGAAGCCTCAACCCTATCAACTGCCTAAGTCCAGATTCCCCAGAGGAGGTTTCGGGTTGATCGGCTTCAGGGTCCCAGTGCAAACAGGGCTTGCTTGCCATCATCTTCACTGCGCTCGATGGCTTTGGATTGAGCGCATGCAGACAACCCGCAACACGCCTCGCGCCCCCAAAATCCTAAGTAAAAGCTAACCCCTGATCCCTGATTTTTCGAGGATTCTAGGCTTCCGTTTTGGACGCTGCGGCAACGGGACCTGATTTCTTTGAAGTCACCACTGGCAGCACAGGATTCTGCACAAAGCTCTGGGCGTTGACAATGCTCATTATCCTTTGAGCTGCCTCAGGCCCCATTTGCAGCCAAGCCTTCACTTGGGTTTAGGGTTTCGGGTTTGGAGTTTAGGGTTTAGGGTTTAGGTTTTATAGGGTTTAGGGTTTAGGATTTAGGGCTTAGGGTGATGTAGGAGTGAAGGTGATGAGCTATAAGCAACAAAGCCTAAGTCCCAACACACCAAGCCTCCACAATTAGCCTCAAGCACCCTTTAAGATATCTTAAGTACCTCCATTGAGGTGAAAACCGAGGCGCTCATTTAGGGATACCTGAGGGGCCCCACCTAACCAGCAAACCGAAACCCTAAACTCCAAACCCCGAAGGGCAGGGTTTAGGGTTTGGGGTTTGGGGTTTAGGGTTTAGGGTTCAGGGTTCAGGGTTCAGGGTTCAGGGTTCAGGGTTCAGGGTTCAGGGTTCAGGGTTCAGGGTTCAGGGTTTAGGGTTTAGGGTTTAGGGTTTAGGGTTTAGGGTTGAACAGCCTGCACGGCACGGACGGCGGCAGTCAGCACCGGCTTGAGTTTCTCCTCCTCGCTCTCTGTGAAAGCACCAGTGACGAACTCCTTGGAGTTCTTGCCGCCGATGCCCACCTAGGGTTGATGGGGTTTAGGCTTCAGGGTTTAGGTTTTAGGGTTTAGGGGTTTAGGGGTTTAGGGTTTAGGGTTTGGGACGGTTCAGTACCCTAGGAACGAAAAAGGTACAATGAAAAAGGGGGTCGCATGGGATTCACGCAAGCCTTCGGGCGAATAAGCCCTAACCCTAAACCCTCAACCCTGAACCCTGAACCCTGAACCCTAAACCCTAAACCCTAAACCCTAAACCCTAAACCCTAAACCTAAACCCGAAACCCTAAACCCTAAACCTCACAAACACAGGGGGAGGAGGCGGCAAAAAGAGTGTACCACCAGGGTCCTGGCCACACGAAGCCGGTGATATGCCTGCTTGCAAGAGAAAGCCGACTCGATTCCTTCCAAGCCTTGGCTGTTAGGGTTTAGGGTTTAGGGTTTAGGGTTTAGGGTTTAGGGTTTAGGGTTTAGGGTTTAGGGTTCTTTCAAGACCCCCCCCCCCCCCCCTTCCCTTTCCTTCACGAAATGGAAAAAAAAACTGCTGAGCCGTCTGGCAGCCCTTGTGGCCTCCGCTGGAGCCCTTCTCGCGAAAGCGGATCGACCCCAGGGGCAGCCAGCAGTCATCCACGACCGCGAGAAAGGGGGCGGACTCTTGGTTCAAGGAGCTGAGCGCGGCAAGGAGCTGGGGGCCTTACTCTAGCTTAGTTCCTTTAAAGGGGGGCAAGAAGTCACCCTTGAAGTCACCCTTGGGGGGCTTTTCGCGGCTTAGTTATAGGGCTTCAAAGCTCAAAAGGCTAAGGACTCAGCAGCTCAGGGGCCACTGTCATTGATCGGACGCTGGGGTTGCAGCACGAGCGCCCGGACCTCCCCAAAGTCCAGCCACTGGGCCCCCACGAGGTCCGGGCAGTCGGACTCCACCTTCTCCACCGACTCGGCTTCGGCCAGGAGGGCCGCCACAATTCGGGCGCCCAAACCTATACTCCCCTTAGAAAACCTTAATAAAAGCAATATGTTTAATATCCTCTTGGGTTTTATATATAAACAAGAACAAAAAAAATTCCCAAGGGGGATATAGAAACTGTGCCGCTCCCTTCGGCCGACGCCCTCGGGATTCCCAAGGCCGAGGATGGCAAGGACGCGGGGCTCCGGGCCTTCAGTGCGCGCCTTCTTCCGCGGGGGAGCCTCGTCGCTCATCTCTGGGGGGGGGGGGAATCCCAAGGTCAGCCTGCCTTTGGAGTCCCCTTGGATCAGCTCGAGCAAGCGGCACGATCGTGCAAAGGAGGAACAGTGAAAAAACACAAGCGTCGATACAAACTCATGGAATGACATATATATATATATATAACTTAGTTATTTATATATGTATATATACATATATCTATTTATTTATCCATTTATGTATGCAGAAATGCACGGACAGCAAACAGCTGTCTACACTAGGGCACTAGGGAGTGACCCAACTAGCCTCGCCCTCAGGTAGCCGCGACTGAGAATCAACAACCGTACGCTCGAATTACCCCTACTGAATGCCAGCAACCCTGAACCCAAACATCCTAAACCCTAAGCCCTAAACCCTACACCTTAAACCCTAAACTCTGAACCCTAAACCCTAAACCATACTTACTAAGAACCCGTAAGCCAGGGATAGGTGAGGGCAGCGCACAACATTGGCCGGACGCTCCAGCCAGGATGAAAGTGTAGCCTGCAGCTCAGCGTCGTCGGGCTTTAAGTTTAAACCCTAAACCCTAAACCCTGAACCCAAAACGCTTAAGGGCTTGTGGGGGATCAGGGTGTGTAGGGCGTTTTCCGTTTGAGGGGCTAGGGGTTTGTATGGGGTTGTAGGGTTATCAAGTTTAGGGCTACTTCAAGGCTCGATGTTTCAAAAGTTCTGCTTGCAAGGGCTTTAGGGCTTTAGGGTGCTGGAGGTTTTCAGGGTGGTCTTAGGGCTTGTGAATTGTGAAGTTTAAGGTTGGGCTTTTCGCCTTGTCGAGTTTTGGGGGGGGGGGGGGGGGGGGGGCTGCTGAGGGCTCTACGGAGATGTTGCCGACAGGGCGGAGGAAAAAGGACCTAATCCGAACTCGACATTCGTAGGAATAAAAGCGGGGAGCCTGCAAGCCCTCCTAAACCCAAAACCCTAAACCTAAACCCCACACCCCATATACCTAAACAGACTTGGCCCTTAAAACTTAAGATCGGAAGCCTCCGTCCAGGTCACCATGAACTCCTCGCAAAGGTGGTCTTACGTACACGCACCCGTGGCCGGGCTTTGCAGCGCCGTCTCCCACTCTTCCTTCTCTTCTTCTGAGGGTTTATCTTTGCCTTCCTTCCTTCCTCCCTTCCTTCCTTCCTTCCTTCCAGCGCAGGTGATCCCCTTCGGAGGGTTCATCTCGCTCTCGCTCTCTCTCTGTCTCTCTCTCTCTCTTGCCCTCCATCCCTCCCTCTGTCAAAACCTGCATCAAGGTCATGACTTGTGACAACCCTCAGCCATCATTGCGGAACCCCAAAAGACTGCTACGGTATCCTACGGAGCAGGCATATGGATGGCAAGAATGGCTGCGCATCCAGGCGATGTCCTGAAGGCGGAGATAGCTACCGCCCCATTCCTTCACCTGACGAGGCCGGGCTAGCAAAAGTAGTCACGTACGACTTGTGCAGCAGGGAGTTTAACATGGAAACAACCGTTTAGTTGAATCAAAGTCGTGCAAAGTAAGACAGATTTGGTATGAGGTATGAGGTAGTGCCAATAAATTTCAGGCTGCAGGGCGGACTGTTGGGGACAGAAGTGGGTGGAGGTGGCATTGGGTAGGTGGCGGCGGCTCTTCGATGTCATCCGAAACCTGAAAACCCCCGAAAAGCACCAAACACTAAACCCTAAACCCTAAACCCTAAACCCTGAACCCTAAACCCTAAAGCCCTAAACCCTAAAGCCCTAAACCCTAAAGCCCTAAACCCTAAACCCTAAAACCCTAAAACCCTAAACACTAACACCCAAAAAACCCTAAACTTGCCTTGGTCCCGGCGGCCGAGCCGACCACGCCGTAAAGATTCGGCCCGCGCACCGAGCCCCGCCCTGCGCACTCTGGAGTTCAAGACACAGGGTTTAGGGTTTAGGGTTTAGGGTTTAGGGTTTTGGGTTTTGGAGTTTGGGCTGGTGGAGTTTAGGATTCAGGGTGGTAGGGTTTCGGGGTTTAGGATTTGGGGTTGAAGGCCTTGAAGGTTGAAGCTTGAAGGTTTGGAGGCCTGGAGGTTTGGAGGCTCGGAACCTGGCTTGTCGGGGTTTGGTCGGTTTCAGGGCAGGGGCTTCGGAGCTTCTAACGTGAAGCCTTAGGGACTAGGATGCAGGGCTCACGGCCCCGGCCAAACTGAACCCGAAGCCCGAAACCCCAAACCCTCAACCCTGAACACCAGCTGACATGGGTTTATAGGAACAGGGCTTTGGGAGGTTCCCACCTTCTTCCTTGAACGTATGGCACTGTCCACCTCAGTTGGGTTAACCCGGCGGGAAAAGGCATGCACAAGCCATGCCATACATGCACAAGCAATGCAGAGAATAAGGGTGACACTTCATATTCGAAGTAGGGTACCTACTTACTTTATAAGGGAACCGTGAACCAAAACAAGGCAGAAGGGCTGGCCTGCCAAAGCTAAGGGCCTGGCAATGCTTCTTGAAGATTGCCTGCCTGATCGCTCATTCTTAGGGTAGTTCCATGGTCCCTTTGTATGGGCCCTAAAAGGGGACTCTCTATATCCCCCCTAAATACCCTGTACAACCCAAGGGCCCAGGCATCAGAACCTTTTTCTTTGAGAATCCTTTAAAGGAGGAAAGGGACCAGACTAAGGGCCCATGAAACTACATTTCGACTCTCACTTCAAGGCACAAACAAAAAGGCTAGGGTTCCTGGATGGGGTGCCGAAACCCCAAACCCTAAACCCCGTAAACTCTGAACCCTAGACCAAGGAGGGGAGTTGCAGCCATACAGCCCCCACACGGAACTGCAAACCTGTTCGGGATTGTTCGGGGCTTTTCGGACCCTGTGAACCCTAAACCCTAAACCCTAAACCCGGAACATTAATACCTGCTTCGACAAAGTCGCCCGCGGCGAATGTTGAATGGCGTTGCTGGCGCAGCGGCCGGTGGCGGCCTCAGGGAGCTAACTCCTGGAGGCAACCCTAAACCCTAAACCCTGAACCCCAAACCCTAAACCCTAAACCCTAAACCAAACCCTAAACCCTAAACCCTAAACCCCCAGCCCAGATGCTCTTAAGGCCTCAGGCGGCCCTGCAACACCCATGCCCAAAGCTCCCAAAGCCTTCACCAAACCCTTCACAAATACCCAAGGCACGTCTCATTCCTGACCCCCTATGGCTTTTTTGTGGGGGCCCAAAACAAGACATCACATGCCCAGGGCTCAGAAAAAAGTGGTCCCCAACAGGTCCCTGTTAAGTCCCCAAAACCCCAAAGCCCAAACCCTAAACCCCTAAACCCCAAACCCTAAACCCCAAACCCCAAAGCCCTTTCCGAGAGGTGGCGGCGGTGGCGGCGGGGGTGGCGGCGGGGGGATCGCAGCTTTCGTGCTCTTGGCGGCTTCTTCCATGGCGGACGTGAGGGCTTCAAGGTTCAGGTCTCTTTGTGAATCGTGGGGCTTTAGGGCTTTTCGGGTTGTAAGATTTTAGGGATCTAGATGCTTAGGCTGCTGAGGTTTTTCCGGGTTCTTGGTGGCTCGCATGGTCTTCTGGCTTAGGGCTGCTCTCCCCAAGCTTCGCATGATGGGGTTCTTGAGCCCTGCAACAGATATGCTCAACTCGATCAGCTGGGGATTATCGGGTTTGCGGCTTTAAGAACCCTAAACCCTAAACCCTAAACCCTAAACCCTAAACCCCTCACCCCTCAACCCGAAGCAAAGGCGCTCACTCCAAGCAAAGCGTACGGATGCTTCTGAGCGCCGAACCCGAAGGTGCAAGGCATTAGGGCCATTAGGGGTAGGGCTTAGGGTACTAAGGAAGTGTGAGGACTTTATAAGCCCCCTAAACCCTAAACCCTAAACCCGAAACCCTCAACCCCAAACCCTAAACCCCAAACCCTAGTGACCGCTGGTTCTTCTCCACAAGCCACCGAAGATCCAGGCGCCCTCGGGACGTGAAAAAGGTCGCAATCCCTGACCAGCGACATCGTCGATTTTCTATGACGTAGGCTCGTTTGGGATTGGCGGATGCTGTGTGACATTGGGCTCGTTAGGATTTTTGAAGATTATGCGTGATATGCGTTCATTTGGGGTTTTGGGGACAGGATCTGCTTCGTGAGCAGCCTTGACGGCAATGCTAAGGCTGGCCAGGACATGCGGGTGAAGCACTTGTCTGTTACCATACAACCTCTCATGTGCTTCCTACATTTTATCACAAAGAGCCACAAGAACGATATATACGTGCACTCTTCAGTTCTGTCCGCCTGTGTGCTGTTTCGGCTGGCATTCTTTGACTTTGCCTAGCTGAGCTGCGCGCCTCTTAACACTTCTACGCGGCGGTATGCCGCAGAGCCGAAAAGCGAAAGCTGGCACGAGCCCTTGTGGGGACTGTTCAAAAACAATAGGCCCTGTCTGCACTTGAACATCATCCCTCTTTTCAGGGGGGTTCAACAATGCCTGCACCAGAAGGAATCTACTACATACACTACAATAAATAGAGCCTCCCCAAAAAGGCCTATGATTCGAAACAATCCCCCTGTGGCTGGTGGAGAAGCCAATTGGCTCACATGTCCTCAGAGAAAAAGCTCATTGTCCTCACCAGCCTCAGCAACAGACCAGCTCCCCCAACCCCTGCGCCCTTTTCGGTTTAGAAGTTTCGGGTTTTAGGGTTTAGGGCGTTTGGGGGTTTAGGGTTTAGGGTTTAGGGTTTAGAGTTTATCCCCCCCCCCCCCTTAGATCCTGCATCTTCATCCCCCGACTTTCGACCTGTCCCATGGTTCCTTGTAAGGAGTTAGGGAAGTAGGGTTCATGGTGACAATCCCTTAAAGGGTAATAGGGTTTGGGGTTTGGGGTTTAGGGTTTAGGGTTTAGGGAGATATCAGGTGCCCAATTCCTAGCTCATTCCCCGGCCACTAAGAGCCAGCGAGCATGCAGCAGCTGAGGCCTTTTTGGGGGGCGGGCATTCTAAGGCTAGAGTGCTTCCATCACAAACAATCTTACGCCTTAGGGCTTAGGGTTTAAGGTTTAGGGTTTAGGGTTACGCCTTAGGGCTTAGGGTCTGTGAGGGGTGTTGAATCTCGTCCCATCGCTTCCCCAAGAACTGCAGTCCGACCAGCTGGGGCAAGGACATGGTTGAAGCTTCTGGTTTGCGAGACGCACAAGAACCTGGACGGGGTGTCCGAATCAGGCAAGAATCCTACTACTTGGGGTCTGCATTAGAGTTTAGGGTTTAGAGTTGAGGGTTTAGGGTTTAGGGTTGAAGGTTTAGGGTTTAGTTCCCCTTTTTCCATAAACACCCTTTGGATTCGTGCGACCCGCAGCTGAAGGACACAGGAGACCACAGCTCCGAGGGAGTGACTCGGTGGTATGTTTGAATGGTCCTCTTGTTGAAACATTCTGAAACGAAAGTTTCAATTTAGGGTTTAGGGTTTAGGGTTTAGGGTTTAGGGGTTTAGGGGTTTATAGGGGTTTTTGGACCAGCCTCCTTTTGGGCCTTATCATAAAGCCACGAGAGTTCAAGAGTGAAGGGCATGACAGCATCTGACACCACTGCAACGGCCAGAGTGTGATGTTCTGCAGAGCTTGAGCCCACCTTAGGGTTTAGGGTTTAGGGTTTAAGGGCTAAGGGCTAAGGGTTAAGGGTTAAGGGTTTAGGGTTTAGGGTTTCCACACAGAAGCGAAAAGTCGCCTGAGGATGTTGTTGTCCGAGTAGAACTTCTTCTGGATGTAGCGGTTTGCGGCTACCTTGGGCACATGACACGAGCGATTCCGGTCCCTAAACCCTAAACCCTAAACCCTAAACCCTAAACCCTAAACCTAAACCCTAAACGACTGCTTGGGTTCAGGGCTTCATTCAAGGTCCCCCTTCAGGTTAAGATCCATTACAGCTATACAGCTGCCACCATGTAACATACTACCCATGAACATGCAAGTGTACGAGTACCAAGGAAAACGCAGGAGCTTTCACGTTGATCTCCACCATGTATGCCTTGCGGGCTGCTGCACGCGCGTGTGGAGGGCCACTACACACACAAAAGCCGACAGCAATCCTCAATGTAGCACATCTGTACTACCCTAAACAATCCCTAATCATAATCCCTAAACCTTTACGCATTCTCAGGCCTGCTGGTAGGCGTTCTTGAACTTCTGCCCACGCGGAATCTGGTGAGGCAGGGACGCAAGTCTCTGAAGATGTATGGTGGCTACTGTGGGTCGCTGCGCCTCGGCAACACTCAATGCACCAAACCCTTGCCCTAAAGCCCCTCCAGCCAAGCGGCTATACCGGGGTATACCCTGTACGTAGGGGGATATGAAACCACCGATAGGGTTTTGAACCCTAAACCCTAAACCCTAAACCTAAACCCTAAACCCTAAACCCTACACCCTAAACCCTAAACCCTAAGCCCTAAACCCTAAACATCTCTGGCTCAATGAGGCCTCTCCGTACTCCTTCATCTCATATTCTAGGCTGACCATCGACTGTCCATCTACTGGACTCCTCCTGGAGCAGCGTTTCAGGGTTTGTAGGGTTTGTAGGGTTTGTAGGGTTTGTAGGGTTTAGGGGCAAAGCTCTGCAGCCATCGGCACAGTTGGGCTTGTCGCGGGATACGAAATATGGCTTATTACAGCTAATTACTATAGTATCCTCAAAAGGACACCAGGCCGATACACTCACCAATATTTACAAGGGAACCTGATTCGGGAATAGATACCCTGGTTGAATATGGGTTTTGAAGATTGGGTCGAGGGATGTCGAGCCCACATCTGCAAGAGATTCCAGATCACTTTCCCGTCCCTGTGGCCCAGCAGACCCAACCCCTCCTCGGGGTGATCCGGATATCCTTGCAGGACATCTTCTTCCTCAGCGTCACAGTCTGTCATGGCGATCAATTGAATGGTGCCCCTAAGACTTAAGACTGTGCGCCTGCACGGTTAACTACTCATTTTGGGGGTTCCCTCTTCGACTTCGGGAGTCTCTTTCACAAGGAAACCCCTTCTGTAAGGCCTCATCTTGACGGCAACATTGAGTTCTAGCATCTCCCAAGCGCGATTTCAGCAACAAAGGATTGGCAAACGGCAAGGGGGCCGAAGCACCCTTTAGGGCTGTAGGGGTTAGGGATTATAGTGCCAGCGCAAGGCGTCCACTTTGGCGAGCATCTTATCAATCTCAAAAGGCTTGCTTGTGAAGCGAAAGAACCTGCGACGGCCTGAACGCAAACCACGTTTACTCGCCGGTCTTTGAAGATATGGCAACCCTGAACCCTAAACTCAATTCCCAAAACCCTTGCCTTTGTTGTAGCACGGGTTTGGTGTGCAGAGCTGGGCTGCCCACTTCATGAAGTACAGGTATTCTGCGAGAATCCTCTTCATGTCGTTGGCGGTGCGCCTTGGCAACCAAGGTTGAGGGCTTCCAGGGCCCTTGAG
Organism: Symbiodinium natans; assembly: GCA_905221605.1. Classification (NCBI taxonomy): domain Eukaryota; class Dinophyceae; order Suessiales; family Symbiodiniaceae; genus Symbiodinium; species Symbiodinium natans. The sequence goes on along the minus strand of CAJNDS010000713.1, from coordinate 608,296 downwards.
CCCTTGAGGACAAAATGAGCCCGGGGTGGGATTCGGGTCCCCAAACGTCTTATTGCGAGCTACAATTTGCGTAGGGTGTGAGGTCCCAGTCTTGGGACTCATGAACTCCTCCCCACGGCCGAAACCCACAAGAGCCGAAAGCAGCCAAAAATCCAAACCCCACCATCCGCCTAAAACTGTCATGATGCGAAACAAGATATGCCTCGGCGTTACGTATTGCTCACTTGGCATGGCTTTACGCAGTCGAGTTCCCAGCATGGCGGGCGTCTTGAACATCACCCAGTAGGTATACCTGCAAGAGGCGCTTGTGCATGCCAAAGGCTCATCTACCTAGGGCTTACGGAACCCTAAACCCAGGATTTGCGTGGAACACAATCAAACTAGAACTCAGAGGGAAGGGCTTAGTTCTGCGGTTTAGGGGTTAGGGGTTTAGGGACTTAGGGTTTTGGGGTTTAGGGTTCGTGATGAACCCCTCAACGCACGCGTCATGGTGGGTTTGGCCAAAGAGTTGTTTTAAGGCTTAGCCTGGGTTTGGGTATAGGGTTTAGAAGCCAAACCGGATTGGGCCAAAGCCTTCTAAAAAGTCCATGGCCCCCACAAAAAACAACCAAACGCCCTAAACCCTAAACCCTTAGTCCTACCTATGGACTCCAAACCACGAACCGGAAGTGGCTACTTGAAGGTTCATGGGACTTACTAACCACTTATAACTGGGCTTATAACCCTACTTATAATTGGGATAACCCCTTTAAGGCCCTTTAGGGGCATTATCAGTAGGGTTATGAGTACAGGTATAATTGGTTAGTAAGTACCATGAACCTTCAAGTATCATTGCAACCGCTACAGGAGCGCCTCTTGCGGCCCCCGATTGGATCCTCGTCGGCGTCCCCGGAGTACTGCCTGTTGTAAATCTCCTGCAGGGTTTGGGGAACAGTCACACCCTGAACACCGGTAAGCTCACCATAAGGATCACTTAAGCAGAGGGCTTCCATATGGGCTTGTGAGAAAGGATAGAACTCTAAACCCTAGGTAAGCCCTGATTCCGACATTCCCGACTACTTGCGTGAGGCGCGGATCTCCTCGAGAGGAGGCAGCTTGTCCAGGAAGATGTCCGGCTTGTGGGACTGAGCCACGAGGGTTGCAGTTGTGGTCTGGGGGCTCTCTTGTTTGTCGTTTCTGGGGTCCTTAGGCGGTTTTTTTTTCAGGGCCTTTCCGGAGCTTGAGGGCTTCGTTTAAGGGTTTGAGGGCTTTTTCTTTAGGGGATTACGGGGTGCTTCGAAGCTCCGGCTCGGATTCCCGAGAAGCCCGCCCACCCTGCCTGCTGATACTCACGGAAAGCATCGGGATCCTCGGTCCTCATCTTCTGCCGCGCGCGGACCTCATCTCGAACCTCCTGCCTCCTCCGGGCAAGGCGCTCGCGGTCCTGTTCACAAGCTCAGGAGAAGACGGAGCAAGACTCGACTCGGGCGAACCCAACAACCCTGAATGACACATCCCATGAGCCCTGGATGCATTTCATTCCATAGTTTTCACAGCATGGCTCCTCGTTGCTGTAGTATGGAGAGGTGCCCCTGCAGCACGGATACTCACAGCAAAGGCAGCTGTTGACTTGCTGAGGCGCAAAACTCGCAAGACCAGGGCTTCAGGCAGAGCCTTAAACCCAACACAAGGCCTTACAGAACCGGAGGAGACGCGCGAGGGTTCAGGGCATTGAGGTGGTAGGATTTTTGGGGTACGTGCATATTCTCGGGCTGTTATGGATGTTTTGCAGGATTTGCAGGGTGTGGAGACCGATGTTGAGTGGGGAAGCCACCCCGAAACCTAAAACCGCCATAACTCCCAAATGATCGGCCGGGGGGGCCGGGGGGGCTTTGTAGTACCCACAGACGTATAAGTATCCTACATGTGATTTGATGGAGATTATCCTGAACGTCGACAAGTGCCCCCTCACTCCGCCCTACTTAGCTGAGACTGCCTACTTCGGCAAGTACCCTTTCAGATACACTCAAACAACCCAATAACTTACGAGTACCATAACGCACGAATTCTGGGGACCTTAAGGGTGCGCCTATCAACCCCAAACCCTGCAAATCCTACCCCACTCCGAAACCCGGAACTGCTCGGTGCCTCCTGGTTTGCACTTTCGGACCTCGCGCCTGCCTGGCTCCACGGCAGCTTACGGTGCAGGGCTAAGGGGGGCGGAGGGGTGTTGGTTTGAGCCTTGGTTACGGTTGAGGGCCGTTTAGGGAGCATGGCACACCCCTTGTCACACGTCGGCACACACCCACAGAAGACTCACGCAGAGAGACGCGGCCTTGCCACCAGCGATGGCTCCTTGCACAGGCACATGCGACGTACATTGACAGGACATGAAACCAAACAGCCGGATGCAGATTATGAAGGTTTTTCTGCTCTTCATATCCCTAAAAAGGGCACACAATTGCACACTCACCTACATGCGTAAGGAGCCATGTATACACTAGGACTACAGCCCCTACCCCATGCCACCATGACCACGAAAGCCCTGAACCCTAAACCCGAAACCCTTAACCCTAGCGGCCCTATAGGACTCACAAGCGCCTCCTCCACAAGCGGGCTGCGCAAGCCTGGCTGACCTCAGGACAGCAACCAGACCCTAAACCCTACACCCTGAAACCCTAAACCCTCAACGCTGAAAACCCTAAACCCCGAAGCCTAAACCCTAAACCCTGAAACCCCTAAACCCTAAACCCCGAAGCCTTGGACCTCTGAAGATCCCGAAGTCACGCAAACATCTGGCCACCGAAACTCTGTCAAAGACCGTGAAGCCTTCCTGCAGCCCCGCAGTTGCACATCCTGAAGCGCTAACTACCGGTTTAGGGTTTAGGGTCTAGGGTCTAGGGTCTAGGGTTTAGGGTTTAGGGTTTAGGGTTTAGGGTTTAGGGTTTAGGGAACAGCAGCTTCCAGATAGCTACTCTCAGCTCCGAGCGGGGAAGACGCTCTCCCACGAAGGCCTCCCGCGGGTTGCTTACAACTGCTTGTAGGTTTAGGGTTTAGGGTTTAGGGTTTAGGGTTTCTGAAGTAGGGTTAACCCCCAATTCCCCTTCCAAGGTGGGAGATAACAGCAGGGTAGCCAATTTGTACTGGGCACATCCTCATTTGGGGTGCTTGTAACCGTACACTTGCAACACGCAATTCTGTCTTAACTTGGGGTTTAGCACATGTCATAGTGAGCTAGCTGGGCAGCCGCTCACGCATGCTCTGGGAACGATGCATATTCGCCCAAGTCTAGCACAAGGCACCTGTACACAGTGGCCATGCTGAGTTGCCGGCCCAGGCAAAGAACCCGCTGGCAGCCGCAAAGGCGATTCCTAGCTTGCAGACAATTCTGCTCAGCCTCCTACGCCCTCCCCTAACCAAAGCGTAAGCTAGGGGATAGGATTAGGGGGGACCCTTCTGAGATAGACCCTTTGAATAAGGTCCCTGTTCCCTTTTAAGGGTCCCCCTTATCCTACCTAGGACAAGTGGCCTAAGCTGTGTAGGCTGCCTGAGTCATGGTTAAAGGATGTCCCGGCACCATGGACTCGTCGGTTTAGAGCGTTTAGAGGGTTTAGGGATCTAGAAACCCGACAGCCCCCTGTAATTAGGGTTTCTAGGGGTTAGGGATTTAGAAGCCCTACAGCCCCCTAAACCCTAAACCCAAGGTGGCTGTCCTAGGAGTGCCACACGCCGCTGTGTCGAAGCCAGCCTGACCCAATACGGTTTCGGGTAGAGGGGTTTAGGGTTTCGGGTTTAGGGTTTAGGGTTTATAAAGGCTAGGGCTTAGAAGGTCTCTTGGTCGCAGGGTAGATGTGGCAGGATTCCGATGACAAGGAAAAACAGCCGCAACCGTGCGTGAGTGAATGTTCAGCAAGTGGCAGAGCAGTGGTTTAACGTGTCGTCCAATCGGCTCCGAATGGCCGTCTGCGTCATCTGGCCGATTTCGGTAATCGATATGACGATGATGCCATGCCACCATGCCGGTTGCACCGAACTCTAAACTTTAAACCCTAAACCCTAAACCCTAAACGCTGGGGCGACATGGCGGGGGTGTGTCGGTGCGCCAGAGCGTAACAAGCCAGCGTCGGCACCCACAAGCAGACTTCACCCTACAGTTCGAGGCTGACGGATGCAGGCGAGCATTTAGGGTTCTGGGGGCAGGAATACCCCAAGTGAGGTCCCTTTTGGGGGCACTTCAGACTCTCCTTCCCCGATCTTCCAAGTATGGCATCCCGTGTTTTTCGACTTGAGAGCACGGTCCGGGTGCCTCTGGGTACTCCGCGCCTCCATAGCCATTGAGAGGCCTCGGGCACAGCCAGAATATGCTCAGCCAGCGCCCGGATCCCTGAACCGTAAGCCCCAAACATTTCAACTCGACACCCTAAACCCAGAACCCTGAACCCTGAAGCCTAAACCCTAAACCCTGAACCTAAACCCTAAACCCTAAACCCTAAACCCCAAACCCCAAACCCCAAGCACGCACCAAGGACCCAGCGAGGCTCTCTTCAGAGGAGACAGAGCTCTACTGCTTTCGAGCCCTGTCTTGCTGGACCGGCAAAGCAATAGCAGCCCCCCTGGGCACAGAGCCTGAGGGTTCAGGGTTTAGGGTTTCGGGTTCAGGGTTCAAGGTTGAAAATCTGCTGACAGCCGCAAAAGCTGAGCTTCAACATATCCACAGAAATGGACGGACACCTTCCGTGACGAGAAGCAAGGCCGCGGGCGCATGTAAGCGAGCCCCTTTTTATAGCCTGAGCCTGCAACCCTAAAACCCATCTGAACACCCAAACCTTTGCCTTAAGGGTTGCAAGGTGAAGGATAAGGGATGCCTGAGCTCAAGCGGGATAAGGGTGCGCTTTTTGTTGATTGCAGCTCTCAAGCACCAGGTCATCGGAGTGGGGCACGTCGGAGCCCTGATCCCACTCAAGCTCCTGTGGCCCAGACAGCATTTCGGGAATAACAAGCGCATTCAAGCCTTTCAAGGTGCAGGGCTTAGGGTAGTTAGCTTCTAGTGGTTTTGCTTGGTATCGGGGTCGGCGGCGGAGGCTTCAGCAACCATGCCTGCTTCACCAGCTGCGGCAGCACCGCCAGGACAAAGAGCTTCCTGGCATCAAGGGGGTTCGAAACCTAGCACGACACAGCCAGGTAGAAGCTACAAGTACCACTACAGGCTCCTAATCGGCATCTAAAGAACAACAACGACCATGAACGTCACAACAAAAGATTCTACTAGTTACTAGTACCACAAAAGAAGCATAATCATGAACACAGGGTCATAGCGCATATTCCAACATGAATGCTAATGGCAGCAGCTGCAACATGCGCGATACGTGCGTGCGCGCAACTGGGATGAGGGTTTACGGTCGCCCTAAACCCCAAACCCTAAACCCTAAACCTGAAACCCTAAACCCTGAACCCTGAACCCTAAGCCCTAAACCCTAAGGCTTGGCCTTTGCGCCATCTGCCAGGCCATGAAGTTGTCCACTGGCTGATCAACAGGAAGCAAGGACAGGAGCCTTGCACACGGATGAGCTGTAGGGATGAGGGTTTTAGGGTTGCCCTAAACCCTAAACCCTAAACCCTAAACCCTGAACCCTGAACCCTGAACCTTGAACCCTAAACTCAGGGGCTAGGCCGCCCCCCTACAGAGGGGGGGTGGCGCTTAACCTTCGACGTCTATGGCGAAAGTCGACCCAGGTCGCTTGCTGGTGGGTGCTCAAAAAAGCGTTTTTTTGTGGATCCTGCCCCCTGAACCCCCATGGCCCCCCCCCCTTGGTCTCCCCTTGCCCCCTGGCCCCCCCCTGCCCCTGACCGCCCCAACCCCCCCCCTCTCGTCAGAGGGCCCGCCCTGGCCCCCTGGCCCCTCTGGCCCCCTCCCGCTCCCCCCCACCTCCCGCACAAAAAAAAAAAAAACAAAACAAAAAAAACCTCTCCTTTTCTGTCCTAGGACCTGGCCTCGAACCTTTCGCTTGGCTGAAAGTGGCCATCGGTGACGGAAAGGGTTTTTTTGAAAGTAAGCGATTGTCATGAGTTTAGGCCTAAACCCTAAAAGGAATAGGTTTGGGTGGTTTTGCCGCCTCGGACGGCGTGGGGTGGGAGAAAAATATTAGATGGCCCTCCACAATCGGGCCAGAGCTGCTCTTCGCACCTGCCGAAGCATTCGAGCCGCTGCTGCATCGCATCTACGCCCTACTACAGCGAACCCTAAATCCTAAGCCCTAAACCCTATAGATACAGGGTTCTGCATGAACATTCGGGGAGAAGACCCCAGGGTCCCTGAAGCCTTAAGCCCTCAAACCCCCAAAAAGCCACAAACTACATTCCACACTTAACGTCTTCTAGGGTTAAAAGCAGGGTTTAAGGTCACAAGGGTTTAGAGTTTAGGGTTTAGGTGAGAATCTACGGGGTTCTACTGCATATAAATATTAAAAACGCCCTCAAAGGGTTCGCGAGGAGCCACAAGCCTAAACTCTGCTCTGAGGCTCCCTACTTCCGCGCGCCTGCGGGCCACAGGACATAGGCCACTGTCCTGGCAGGATTTGGGGGGGCTTCCCGAAATCACGGTCCATTGTGGGTGGTCCTGTAAGGAGAATTCTCGTGCTTTTTGGGTGGCATGCGCGTTCCGGGTTTTCATGCGCTGGGCGTGAAAGGTTGAGCCTCCCGGAACCCGAGATGGCTTTGAGGGCCCCGAGGTCTTCCGGGTGTGACGGTTTTCGGGATCAAAGTTTCAGTGCGAGGGCGTTTAAGAACTGCAAGCATATCTATCTGACTCTATATGTGTGTATGCAAACAAAACATATACACAGAAATACGCATGGAGACACCACAGAGCTCATATAAGGCCCACAAGGCCACAGCAGTTGGGGCGCCGGCGTCCACAAATACTCGGCCTCGTACAAGCCAGGAGCTAAGCGCTGCCTCGACTCGCTTGCTCTTAATGGGGGAATCTGAGGTTTAGGGTTTAGGGTTTAGGGTTTAGGGTTTAGGGTTTAGGGTTTAGGGTTTAGGGTTTAGGTCCCGATAGACTCCCTTGATAATCCCCGAAAGAGTGATATGGAGGAAATTCCGTTCTAATTCCCTAGTATCTATTGGCAAGTCGAACTGCTTGCAGGATTTTCTGAGGACGACGCAAAGGTTCAGGGACCCCTGAGCCCTGGTTTAGGGTTTCGGGTTTAGGGTTTTCTTCTTCAGCAAGGCCTTGCACGACGCGTCGGTTTCGGGTGTCAGGCTCCAGGCTAAGTATCCCCTCATTAAGCTCCAAACCCTGAGCCTTGAACTCCACAAAAACCATGAAACCCCCAACTCTAAACCTGAAAAACCTGAATCCTCAACCCTAAGCCCTAAATTCCCAACCCTATTGAAAATTCTCTAAACTATCAACCCTAAACCCTCAACCCTGCCTCAACCCTCCCTCAACCCTTCAAGCCCAAAGAGAGAGCTCAGGTTCCACCTCCACGGAGCGCCCTGGATGTGCCCCAGGTACCTGAGGAGGGGTCGAGAGGGTTTAGGGTTAGGGTTTAGGGTTTAGGGTTTAGGGTTTAGGGTTTAGGGTTTAGGGTATAGGGTCTAGGGTTTCAGGCGTGCCGCCGCGCAGTGGCAGTAAGTGCCATATGGAAATGGCGGCCCGATGCACCCAGGGGTTTTGGTGGGGGGCGGCATGTAACGCGAAAGCGCATGACATTTGGGTGCCAAAGAAAGCCTCCTCCACAAACAGACAAACCTTCCCAGGGAACACCAAAAGAACTGTTCAGGGCCCTTTCTGCAGGTGTCCAGGGGCCCTCGCTCTGGCGCCTTTTTTGAGGGCGACTTGTGGCTCGGAAGGGGTAAGCATCCAAGGGCCTCCAGAGGGATCGAGGCTTGGGTGTAGAACAGTCTAGGGTTTAGGGTCTAGGGGTTTAGGGTTCAGGGTTCAGGGTTTAGGATTAAGGGTCTAGGGTTTATGGTCGAATTTCGGGTTTCTGGAGAGTTTCGAGTTGAGGGTCCCAATGCACCGTTTAGGCTTAGGATGAAGGCTCCAGGGTCCAAATACCTGAATTGACAAGGGATACCCGAAGCCCAAGACCCTGAAATAACCCTAAAGTAGCACCTTAGTAATGGTAATAGTAGAGCATATAACCCCAGTTTTCGAGGATTGTAGTACTTCAAAGGCAGTACCCTAATCCCCCAAAACCCTAATCCCTAAAGTAGTGCCTTAATGGTGATGGTAGAGCAAATAACCTCCAGTTTTCGTGTTCAGTAGAAGTCCCCAAGGTACAGGGCGTCTGCCGACCGGTCTGCAGCCGCCAAAATAGTGTGCTTCAGACGCCTCAGCGTAGGGTCAGTGAGGTAGATGGGTTGGGGTTTAGGGCTTATCCTTTAGGGTTTAGGGTTTAGTTTTACGGGTGCCGGGTTTAGAGTTTGAGGTTTGAGGACTAGATAGAGGTTTTTGGGAAACCGTTGAGAGGTTTTAGGGCTGGCTGACAGCAAAGGGGGTCGCGGGGTTGTGCATGATTACGTTGCAGGCCAGGAGCTTCCAGAACAGCTTTGCTGGCACAGCGTCATCCTGCAGGCATACGTGCTTCAGCAGACATGCTTCACTAAGCCGATCATCATCCGGGTTTAGGGTTTAGGGTTTAGGGTTTAGGGTTTAGGGTTTAGGGTTTAGGGTTTAGGGTTTACGGTTTAGGGTTTAGGGTTTATGGTTTAGGGTTTAGTGTCTAGGCATCAGAACGAACAACGCAGACTTCTTGGATTCTCGGGACATGCAAGTCGCTGGCCTCCAGGATCAAGACTGGCCTGCATGTTGCCAGGCTATCTCCACCCAGAGCCCTGACAGGACCCCAAAATTAGAACCCCCCCCCCCCAAAAAAAATAGCACCCTACACCACTCTAGGGTCATTTTTGGAATCCCAAATAGTACCCTATACTACTATTGGGTCATTTATCAACTTTTTGGATCCTCCCGGGGCTCTGGGGGCCATGGACTCGTTGTGGAGTGGACTTTGAATCTCCAGCCTCTTGCTGGCTGCGGTCGTCCGCCAGGCACGGACATGAGACATAGCGCAGCCTCCGCTAAGGCGTACGAACGTGGCGAAGGGACGACGAATGAAGCCGCAAGATCTGTCCATTATAGCATTATCTTCTGCTGTTTTGTAGTACTAAATCTATAATATCTTCATACTACGAGTATTATCTTCGTATCATTTACACTGTACTTATATTCGCATACTAACCACACCTCGTTCGCCCGAGGTCATTTGCAGCTTGAATCCGGAGCGGTATCCTGAGCTCTGCAGCTCTGCAGCAAGCCCTGGATTGCCCTAGATCACGCTCTGTGCTATGCGATTCCTGTTTTGGAATTCCTGAATGCATGGAACGTGGCCTGCACGACCATCGTACTTCGCATTTCGGTCGGTGCGCCAAGTTTGGAGGACCTCACTGAGCTCACATCATACTGCTGCAGTGCGGACAAGGGAGTGGTCACCTGAACCTTTCCAGCAGTTTGCCACTGAGTCTACGGCAACGTGCTCCGGAACCTCAGTCGTTGCGGAGCTGACAAGAGGTTGCCATCATAGCTTGAAAAGCACACCGCGGCTTCGCCCCCCCCCCCTTACTCAACTTGGTAGCCCAGTAACGATACTATAGTCAGGGTACCCTTTTTGAGGTTGGTGACATTATAAGTTATAAGGTAACCTTGAACCAACAAAAGGGAAAAGGGTACCACTGGGGTAGGTCTATCCAGCACGAACACGTGATTTCCGCACCTCCTCCGCGAGACCGTCGGTGGCAGCCATGCGCTCCAAGCGAAGGAGATCTTCGGCCTGTACGAAACTGGGCTTACAGGGTTTAGGGCTTCTAACATAGAGGCTCCGGGATTTCACTGTATGGGACCAGGATTGAAAGGTCTGGAATCTATGTGCAAGGGAAGAATCCTGGAACCTTAGAATTTTTCCTGATGCCCTAAAGCCCTGCTACCCTGTGCCCTCCCCCACAAAACCCTGAACCCTGCATAACCTGACCTTGTTAAGCCCTGGCACCCAAAATACACAACAACACCCATACCCTCTTTACCTTTCGTACCCGGCGTACCCGATACAAACCCTCTGCCCCCCCAATAAGCCCTAAACCCAGGCATCGGGGCACCTGCGCATCCTGAAACCTCGTCGTGACTCCTGCGGCACCAAGAGATCAAGGGCTATGCTTTGGGCCTTGGAGGGTTTAAGGGTCTTGGGCTAAGGGTTGTTTAGGGCACAGGGTGCTAACTTCATGCCCTCCCGGGCCACTAATGCTGCAAACTTCGGCTCCTTCCCATCGATCTCGTCGACGGTCGAGATTGATAACCAAGGTTCGAAGTGGAAAACACAAGGCATCTTCATCGCGCAGTGGTTCAGCAGGCGCTGGCCTCATTTCAATCGCCGTAAGTCGACAAGAAGGCTTGTGAGTGCAAACATGGGACGGCATAATTCTTACATGTTATGAAAGACATGAAAAACCACATACTTCTTTATCATGCAATGATCAATACGCATATCATAATGGTTTCATAATGAATCAACATATAGCACAGAACTATCGACAAATTAGATATTCTCATACTAGATATGAGAGTGCAATAATCCCAGACTGTGAGAATAGAATATACTGCGAGTTTCTAGGACTGCGGAAGGCCAAACACACCAGGCCAAGCGCGATTGACCACGGCACCAGCCACACGCTTTAGTGCGATGAACAAGGTAGAGCTGTAAACCCTAAACCCTAAACCGCCAAACCCGAAACCCTAAACCCTAAACCTGTCTTTTGAAGCCGTCTGCATCTAGCTCCCCACTGAAGGGTGGAGCCGGAAAGCTTTTGAGAATTTCAGAATAGGGCTAGATAGTTTCGGGTGTGTACTGCGGCATGCGAACATGTCTTTCAGCGTAGTAAGCCGCAATGACATGAGCAACCGCACCTCTTCCCCACAATACGGCGTCTAGGCGAAGTCATCCGGTCAGAATCGCCATCAACAACGGCGAAGCGGCCATCACTTGGCGTGGGTGTGTTTAGTTCTTTGGGGCTGCACATGGCCCTATACTTGGACGTTCGCCTCAGAAGCTGTCTGACAAGGGGCAACATGGCGCAAGAACGCTTAGACCTTGGCACCCGAACAGGAAAACGGTCGAAGCTTGCGACGATTTATTTGCTTCTTTATTCATGAGTGTGACTACATGTCCAAAGCTGTATGGCGTTGTACGCTTGGCTTTAAGATGCTTTGAGTTTCGCACTTACAGTCGGGCATAGTGCTTGTCCTTTGAGCACTGGGCAATCTGACATCTGCGCCGGGATGGACGACCAAGTCATCGAGAGAGATAGAGAGATAGAGAGATAGAAAGATAGAGAGAGAGAGAGAGAGAAAGAGCGCCAGAGAGAGAGTGACAGAGAGAGAGAGAGAGGAAGAGCAAGAGAAAGAGAGTGAGAGAGAGAGAGGAAACATGTCATGTCCTGCAGGGCTTTATTCCATGGAGCTGATCACTGTACTTCTCCCCTTTAAGGGGAGCCGCCGGCTCCAGGTACAGTTGCGTTGGGGTGCGGCCTCTGCTCACGCAGATGTCCTCCAGCGCCAACAGCTGCCCCCTAAACCCGAAACCCTCCCATGGAGAACCCAAAATCCTACTTTTTTGTAGGGTTCTCAAGAATATCCTATAAGGGGATTTAGACTAAGAACCTACAAACAAAATTGGGTTTTAGGTTGTGAAGGTCCATCACGACGGATCAGCCGCAAAGAAGGCCCACTGCAGCCACCATGTTCCCGCCAGCTGCCTGCAGGAAGTCCACATGATCAGCTCTCTAAGTGGTGGTCCTCGTTGACTCGTTGACTCTTTGGGGGACGATGAACATGCAAAAGCTCGGTTCCGTAGTTGAATTGGCATCCAAAAAATGCACGCTAACGTTGAGCAATCCCGAAAAGTAGGGTTTAGGGTTGGGATGTTCCCCCTTATACTGACAATCCGTAATAGGGATAATCGTACCCCCAATTATAATCCCTATTGAGGACTCTTGGTATAAGGGGGAAAATCCCAAGTTTAGGGAGTTTAGCTGTCTTGGGGTGAGTTTCGGAGAGCCCCCAAGAGGCAGGGCATCATTGAGCTACAGGGCGTAGAAGGTTGTGCCAGGCGCAAGGCCCTACACCCGTCCCTATAGCCTAGTGAAACACGAGTCAGAACTCAAAACTGGCAAACCACGAAACTTCCCCAAGACACAAACACTCTTAAGTTCCATGTCCTCCCTATACAAACCCAAACCCAAGCCCTACCCCACCGCGTCCCCCCCCAAAAAGAGGAGGAAGTAAAATTCGAAAGCGCATAACGCTGCTCTTCAACCAATACGTTCAGTAATTTCTTCAAAATGATAAAGTTATTCTTGTCATTAACAAGGTAAAAGCCAACACCATTAACAAGAAAAAACCAACATCAACAATAGAAGATCACGCCTCAAAGGCTTCCTTTGCGCGCTCGGCGGAGAAGCCCATGGCTTGCAACTCGGCCAAGCTGCCCTGGTGGGCGGCTTAGGACTTTTGGGTGGCAGGGGTAGGAGTTTAGGTTTTTTCTTTATATATATATATATGTATACATACTTATTTCTTTATTTGTCTATTTTGCTTTTTTGGTTGTCTTTTCCTTTTTTTTTTGGGGGGGGGGGGGGGTGGTGGGGCGGGGGGCTTAGGGTTTGGGATTGGGAGTTTGGGTTCTAACATGTCCTAAAGCCCCCTGAAGCCCGAAACCCCAAACCCTAAATCCTAAACCCCAAACACTTAGCCCCAAACACTAAACCGTAAAGCCCAAGCCCTAAACCCTAGACCCCAAACACCAATTCCTAAACCCCACACCCCAAACCCTAAACCCCAAACCCCAAACTCACCCCAAACCCTAAACCCCCTAAACCCCCAAAAGCCACGGAGTCGATCACCGGACGAGGAACTTTGAACAAAGGCGGCGACTGAGGAAGGGTTTAGGGTTTAGGGTTTAGGGTTTAGGGTTTAGGGTTTAGGGTTTGGGGTTTAGGGTTTAGGGTTTAGGGTTTAGGGTTTAGGGTTTAGGGCTTAGGGTTTAGGGTTTAGGGCTTGGGGTTTAGGGTTTAGGGCAGCTCCAAAGTCCGAAACCCCTCTTCAGCTTCAGTGGGGTTCCGCGCCTGGCTCTCGGCCCCGGGCGACTGCTCCCCAGGAAGGTTTGTGGAGCCTGAAGGAGTGCAGCAGAGGCCTTAAAGGAGGGATCCTTTTAAGGGAGCTTAGGGGCCATTTAGGGGGTGTTCAGGGGATACTTAGGGGTTCCTTAGTTCTTTAGGGGTTATCTGGGACGGTTTCTAGGGGTTTCCCAGAGGTATCAGAGTTTTAGAGCCTTGGGCCCATGAAGCCTGGAAGGCTGAAGGGTTGGGGTTCGCTTGCTTTCGGATTGCTTTGGGTCGATGAAAGGGCTCTATGTAAGAGAGTGTACGGCACGGCTTGAAGAAGTTCAGGGGTTTCGGATGATTTCGCCTTGAGAGGATTTTGTTGCTTTTGGGGGGATGTAGTAGATAAGGGCTTGTAGAGCTCAGGATTGGGGTTTGAGGCTTGCGACCCTGCTCTCCTCACACCGCTTTCCCAGCCTTTGGCCAGGATAAGTTCCGGATACGCTCGCCCTGCACCCAGGGTATTGCTCTCGACCTCAAGCAGGCAAACCCTTAGGTACCACCCCAAGGCACCTGAACCCGCCTTAAGGCACCTTAAAGCCCAGAGATCACACCGCGTTAAGCCACCAAAGAGCTGGCTGGTTCCTAGTAGGGACATGAGGGAATGAGAGCCCTCGATAATCCCTTCAAGGGTACCCATGTATAGAACCCCAATTCCCTCATTCCCTACTAGGAACTAGGAACCAGGGCAAAAGGGACTCCTCAGGTACGGACGCAGGCCCGGCCGTGTGGACGAAAATGAGCCCAGCCATCCGCATGGCACTCCAGGACAGCGTAGCAATCCGAACCCGGCTCCGCCGTTAAGGGCGAATTCATGGTGATGTGGTGTATGCCTGCGAAGCACGAGGAGGCTCCTTCCTGTTCTCTTTCGGGTTAGGGTTTAGGGTTCAGGGTTTAGGGTTTAGGGTTTAGGGTTCGGGTTTAGTTTAGGGTTCGGAGTTCAGGGCTTAAGGTTAGGGTTTAGGGTTTAGGGTTTAGGGTTTAGGGTTTAGGGTTTAGGGTTTAGGGCTCTGGGGGTGGTGGGGCAGCTCTGCCGGCTCCCGCCTGCCGCATCAACGCCGTAGCCTGCGCCATTGAGTGACGCACGTGGCGTGCAACATGCAAGGTTTAGGGTTTAGGGTTTCTGGTTTGGGGTTTGGAGTTTAGGATTTAGGGTTTGGGGTTTGGGGTTCAGGGTTTCGGGTCAGTGCATCCGGAGGGTTTGATCGATTTGGCGGCCTCCATCGTGATCGTGGCCGGCAAACACCGCGACCACGGCGTCGCGGTGCGCGTGCAGGACTCGGAGGACTTCCTGCAAACACCATCCAAGTTCAATCCTGAGCCTTCAATCAAAGACCCGATAGGAGCCCCCAGCCCGAATGCAGACATGTATGCGGTCTCTGCCCCTGTGGCACCCTTTCTCGCTCTCTTTCTTTCTTTCTTTCTTGGGGGCAAGGGGGCAAGCCCCCGGGCGTTCGCGCCCGCCCCTGTATTCAGGGCGCCTCCTGGTTGGCTCGTGTAGGCGAAGGCCCCCAGCATGCAGCTTCCCCCCCCCCCCCCCTCTTACTCCACTGAAGACAGCCCCCTGACATATCCCCCTAGTTGCCTTCTCCGTCAACGAGCACGCTTACTCGGTTGTCCTTTCCTGGCTCTCGAGACCCCCAGAAGCACCTATACTGCACTGCACTACACCCCCTAGTTAACCGTACCCCCAGGAAAGGACCCCCAGCTGGCTATGTGAAAAGCGCAGGTTGCCATGTGGGCTTGGCTCCGTTTCCCCCACCCCCAGACCCCTTGCTAGGCTAAGTACCGGGCCCCCCTCCAAAGTCAGGTGACCTACGCTCTCTCTCTCTCTCTCTCTCTCTCTCGCTCTCTCTGTCGTTCGTTCGTCCGTTCTTTCTTTAGTTCTTTCTTACTTTCTTTCTAGTTATTTATTTTCTTTTTTTCAATTTATTTGTTCTGTATTTCTTGCTTTCTTCATTTTCTTTCTTTCTTTCTGCATTTCCTTATGTATTCCTTTCTCTTCTTTCTTTCCTTCTTTGTGTCTTTCTGTTCTTTATCTTTCTTTCTTGTTCTTTCTTATTCGTTCTTTTTCTGTCATTCTTTCTTTCCTTCTTTCTGAAGCCGACCGTCAAAAGTATCACGAGCCGACATGCCCCACCCCTGCAACTGATGAGGGTTTGGGATTCAGGGTTCAGGGTTCGGGGTTCAGGGTTTAGGGTTTAGGGTTTAGGGGGGTTTAGGGTTTAGGGTTTAGTATACCAAGAACGCAGAAACGTGGAACTCTGCAACTGCAGCGGCTGCAGGCCTAAACTCTTCAACCCTAACCCTAAAACCCTCACAACCCCTACAACCCTCAAACCGCCCAAAACCCCTAAAACCCCCCTGAAAACCTCAAACCCCTAAACACCTAAACCCCTAAACCCCCAAAAGCCTCAAACCCTAAAACCCCTAAAAACCCCAATAACCTAAAACCCCAAACCCTCAAACCCTCAAACCCTCGAACCCTCAAACCCTCAAACCCTCACACCGAAAAACCTGAAACCCTAAACCCTAAAACCCTAAAACCCTAAAACCCTAAAACCCTAAAACCCTAAAACCCTAAAACCCTAAAACCCTAAAACCCTAAACCCCTAAAACCCTAAAACCCTAAACCCTCGGTCCTCGGAGTTCCAGACCACGGTCTTGGCTTTGGTGGCGGGCTCGAAGAGGGGCACGTGAAGAAAGACCAGGACCTTTCTGGCTTCGGCCTGCGCAAGGGGCACCTGGGGTTTAGGGTTTAGGGTTTAGGGTTTAGGGTTTAGGGTTTAGGGTTTAGGGTTCATGGTTTAGGGTTTAGGGTTCATGGTTTAGGGTTTAGGGCTTAGGGTTTGGGGTGGGTATCCGAAGACTGTTGCGTTTGAGGTGAAATTCGAACGGTCTGCACGCTCAGTGAGTTATAGTCCACGAACTGTTGCATGGTATGCGGCTGATGCATTGGCATGTACCCCCTTATACTCACAGTCCTTGATAGGATTATAGTCTTATAGTACCCCCGAATTCAGCACCCAAGTGTTGCAGATAAATACGAAATCGGAAGAAGATCAGAACTCGTCGAGAATCAACTCGATTCGCTGCATGATGTGGTCATGCTGGGCATTCCAAGTTGTGAATGTCGAGTCAGGAAGAGAGGGCCCCTTTGGTGCAGGAGCGCATTCGGTTTCGCGGCTTAACAGAAAGCCGAACTAGCTTCCCACGAACATGACCTATAGCTCATGCCCATGCCACAGAGGAGCAATTACATGTGGTCTCGGCAAGGTGTCAAGTAACTGTAGACATTGTACAGCTTGAAAAGAGCAAGAAGGCGGGTAAATCGAGTGGGCCGTGAGGAATCATTTTCGCACACCTGGTGGGCTAGTTCTCATCTGGGGTCACTGGGAACGTGTGTTTCGGGTAGCTTCAGAGGTTCTAGTGCCCAGGATTTGGCTCGGTCAAGGGCTAAACGTTCAGGCTGTAGGATGCTGGGCTTTGGGGCTTTCATTGCAGTAGCTTTCTTAGGGTTTTAGGGTTTAGGGCTTCAGGTTCGGGACTCGAGACTTGGGTTTAGGGTTAAGGGTGTAGGCTTTGGTAACTTTCGGGGCCTACCGGCCTTGTAGGGCTAAACCCCCAAGCCCCACACTCTGAAAACTGCAGCCCCAAACTCCCGAAATCCTAAAACCTGGAACCGCCTCGTCTCGGATCCTTCAGGGAGAACAGCCTAAGGGGCCTTCAGTATAAAGGATTTCCCAAAACCCTGCCCTAGAAGCACGCTACGTGCCTCGGCAGACTGCAAGGCCTCGGAGGAACCGGAGGAATCCATGGACGTGGGACAAAGCAGGATCTTCAAGCCATCATTTTTCGTGAAGGTTTTAGGTTCGGTTTGGGGGGGGTTTCGGTCTTCGAGCTCGTTTTGGGGCTTAAGGTTCAGGCTCAGGGATTGAAAGTTGCGGGCCTTTTGGCCTGAACTGACTTAGGCCCGCGCCATGTTCTTTTTGGCCTGAACTGACTTAGGCCCGCGCCATGTTCTTCGCGCAGTGGCCAGCCTATGTAAACCCAGGGGCTTCTCCTTGCTTTCCACTGACACTGGCAGGCCAAACCCTAAACCCTAAACCCTAAACCCCAAACCCTAAACCCTAAACCCTAAACCCCAAACCCTGAACCGCAACCCCAGAGTCCGAATTCGTACTTTCTTGCAAGTCTGGTTGATCTACCGGTCTACCCAGAGGCTTCTACCCTGACCCCTTGTTTAGGCGCGCTTCCATGTCTAGCAGACCGTGTTCAGGAAGCTATGTACCCAAAGAAGGAGTAGGGGGTTCAGGGTTTAGGGTTTGGGTTTCCCGAAATTCCAAAAAAACAGACTGATTATCCGAGCCCCCGCTCCCTCTTCCCCTGCAGGGGCCCAAACGCGTTCTAGCCAGTCCAGCTGCTTCTGAGAAATTCCACCTTAGGTGACTGGATCAAAGCATTTATGGTTTGAATTGGGATGTTCCCCCGTACGCCAACAGTCCTTGATGGGGATTATAATGAAGGGGTACTATAAGACCTACCTATTAAGGGCTGTTAGTATACGGTGGACATCCCAAGTTTGGAGCTTCTATAGGGCGTCGGATCTTGAACTTTCATTCGTGGAGGGGCTGCTGGCACTGAAAACCCCGAGATCGCTTCTTAAGCGGCAGCACGGGGCTAGTAAGCCCCGCCAACCCCAGCAAACACAGACCCATTCACTGCCCTCAACCCTAAACCCTAAACCCTAAACCCGAAACCCTAAACCCTAAACCCCAAACCCGAAACCCTTCAACCCAAAACACTAAATCTCGCTGCCCAGAGGCCGTTGTAGGGCACGTACCGATGCTTGGCAGTGGGCAACCCGGAAAACCAATCCTTCGCGCCAGTGAGAACGTTCCTTGGCTTCAAGGACTTCGGGTGTTTAGGGTTGATTGCTTTAGGGTTTAGGGTTTAGGGTTAGGATTTAGGGTTTGGGGCTTCAAGGACTTATCGGCCGAGCTCTACCGTACTTCACCTTGGAATGTCTAGGATTTAGTAGTTCTAGGGCTTCAAGTCCTAAACCTTGACGAAAAAAGTTGGAGGTGCCATGGCTGTCAACAGGTGTCGGATTGTGCTGCCGCATCATCTCGGTAGCCTCGTGAAAGGCCGAGTCATCTTGTGACATCCCAATCAGCCTGGCAAGAAGGCAGCGCGACTTCAGCGGCTGTGTACCCTGAAAATGAAGGTGAAGACCATACCCCTTGAAACTGAAACCTCAAACTCAGGTGTTCTGCTGTCGAAACCTTCTACTACTGGCTGCCCAGCATCAGCCTCAGATCCAGGAACAACCTCATACTTCCTACTCATCCAAGCAGCGAAATCTCGTAGGGGTCCAGGAATATGGCTTCCCAGCTGCTGCCCAGGTGTGCCTTAGCATATCATTGGATGCGGCTTGTCACAGCTTCGGCGATGGTAGGCCCGCATAGAATCTAGCCAAGTAAGACATGGCCAAACTCCTGCTTCTGAGGGTGTGCGAAAGCAAGACGCTCGCAAGCCATCATGTGCAAATCCGAAACCGCACGGCACGACCCGCTTCAGACCTCTCTATACATATCTACAATATGTCTGACGGGCAGTTCGCTTGCGCGATGTGCGTGGCCGTTTGATGCACCCCCACTGAACCCTCCTGAACCGCACACCCTGAACTACATGCCAGGAGGGCTAAACCGGTGAGTCTTTGTGCAATGGCTCGCACAAGAAGCCTTCTCAGACTACTGCACGCCAAGAAGCCGAATAGTAGGTCTGTCCTGTGCTGCGCGTGTGGCGCTGCCACTGTTTAACTCAAGAGGTGTCAGCTGACAGCAGCTTTGGAACAAGTATGGTTTGGCGCCCCGAAACCCTGAACCCTGAACCCTGAACCCTAAACCCTAAACCTTAAACCCTAAACCCTAAGGGGCTTTCGGGTTCTGCTAACTACAATCCTACTCAACTGGCAGGAGCCCAAGGGAGGGTGCTGCTCATGCATCCTGGCAAAGGCCGGGCTCTGATCTCCTAGTGCCCATGAACTCGCCCTATCCATCTTTAAAACCTCAACGCGAAACCCTAAACCCTAAACCCTAGACCCTAAACCCTAAAAC
Organism: Symbiodinium natans; assembly: GCA_905221605.1. Taxonomy (NCBI): domain Eukaryota; class Dinophyceae; order Suessiales; family Symbiodiniaceae; genus Symbiodinium; species Symbiodinium natans. The sequence goes on along the minus strand of CAJNDS010000713.1, from coordinate 588,983 downwards.
CCTAAACCCTAGAACCCCTAGCCTAAAACCCCTAAACCGACTCCTGCCCGATGCTCCGGCCGAGAATCCGTCCGGACCGAAGCAGCGCAGGCCGGAGGAAGCAAGCGACTCGCGCTGCACGTTGTAGAGCTCGTGGTTGCCGATGAGGTCAAAGCGCTGTGCTGGGCTCCTGGTCGAAGGTGTACCTAAACCTAGGGTTTAGGGTTTAGGGTTTGGGGTTTAGGGTTTAGGGCTTGGGGTTTAGGATTTAGGGTTCATGGGGCTAGTTTGAAGACCATACTGTGGGGGTTTGGGTAGGGCTCGGAAGCCCCCAATGTGGCAGGCCTTGAGAGCACGTCCAGCACTGTGGCAAGAGCGGTTTCGCTGGCGTGCATCTTTGCGTTGCATCCGTCGATGACATCTCCCAGCTGCACCACCTGACACCCCCGAAACAAGCAATTTAGGGTCTCATAGGGTCTTAGGTCTTGGGGTTCATAGGGTTTAGGTTTAGGGTTTCGGGGCTCCAAAATTTCCACGCGCACTCATAAAAAGCGCCGGACTCTCGACTAGAGCATCTTCGTGCTGAGCAGGGCGCGGCATCCACGCCCACGGCCTTACAACACAGCCACGATGGCACGTCAAGGTCTGATGGGTGGGATGCAGCTCTTAAGACACCCGAACTACACCCTCAACCCGAACCCTTAATTCAGAATTCATTAATGCCAACCAAGCAGGAAGCATTCCAGCAATCGACGGCATTCCGCGCAATGTTCAGGGAGTTGCGAAAGTACCGCTTCTCACAACCAGAGAAATCGGTGCCATCGGCGCAATCTGCATACCTGAGCTTGCAAGGAAGATGCACCAGGACAACAGATCATACATGCTACACAGCAGGCTACACCCAAGCGACCCATCCAAACAGAAACACGGGCGATTCCTTCCCAAGCCGCTTCCTTAGGTTCGTGCCCAAGTCTTGAGGTCAAAGTCTAAACACAAGACTCAAACGACCAGGATGGCCCTTGAACTGAAGAATATGGGGTTTCCGATACTAAGCGGCCCCTAATATCGACCCCCAAATAGTAGGATTCCCTTATAACAAGGCCCCGATAAGGTACCCCCAGTACGGTAAACCTCCCCCTATTTCGAAGTAGAATCCTCTACCCTAAACCCTAAACCCCAAACCCCAAACCCTAAACCCTAAACCCTAAACCCTAAACCCAAAACCCAAAACCCAACAAGCAGTTGAGGCGCTGTATGTCGGCTATCAGACCAAGGCGGAAAGGTGCCAAACTGGCCATGGCGGGCGAGCAGTCCGGGCTCTGGTGCCTACAAGTGTGCCGTCCCCGAAGCCGTGAAGAAGCCTGCAAAAGCCCCCTAAACCCTAAACCCTAAACCCTAAACCCTAAACCCTAAACCCTAAACCCTAAACCCTAAACCCTAAACCCTGAACCCTGAACCCTGAACCCGAAACCCTAAACCATAAACCCTAAACCCTAACCCTAAACCCTAAACCGCTAAACCGCTAAACCGCAACCCTGGAAACCACTCGCGAAAATGCTGCGCACAAAGTCCAAGATCTCAAGCAAGGGCGCGTCATCGGCAGGGAGACAAGGGGGGGTCGAGACATCTCTTGCGAAATGGCCCGCCTTTTTTTTTCTTGCTTGACATAAATGCAAGCTGCGTAAGCCCTAAACCCTCTACCCTAACCCGTAAACCGCAACGCCACCTCCCACCCTGCCATTCGAAGGCAACTGTTTTAACCCTAAACCCTGAACCCTAAACCCTAAACCCTAAACCGAGCCATCTAGTAGGGCTCAGCCGAGGGCTCACACCCTGGCCCGCTTGGCGAACCTCAGAACTTCCCAAAATCAGAGAGAGTTTAGGGTTGAGGGTAGGGGGTTTAGGGGGTTTAGGGGGTTTAGGGGGTTTAGGGGGTTTAGGGGGTTTAGGGGGTCTAGGGGCGTCTAGTGGGTTTAGGGGGTTTAGGAGGTTTAGGCGGTATAGGGGGTTTAGGGGGTTTAGGGGTTTGGGGGGTTTAGGCTTTAAGGTTTCGGGTTTAGGATTTGAGGTCTTCCTCTGACCAGCTTCTGGGCACTCGTTTAGAGCGGCCGTTAGGAGGACCACCGTTCAGCGCTTCTTAGGGAAAAAGGGGGGGAGCGGGGGTTCAGGGTTTAGGGTTTAGGGCTTAGTGGGTGCCAGAACCTTAAACCCCAAACCCCCTAAACCCTAAACCCCCCAGAAAAGGGGAAACAGGAGTCTGAGGAGGCGACTCGGGGCCGCCTGCTGCGGGCGGAGGTCGCTTCATGTTGCCAACTGCCTGGGGCGTCTGGGGGGGGGGGTTTTGGGGGATTTGGGGGGATTTTGGGGGTTTAGGGTGTAGGGTTTGGGGTTTAGGGTTTGCGGTTTAGGGTTTAGGGTTTAGGGTCAGGGGGTTGGGGTTTGGGGTGTAGGGTTTGGGGTTTAGGGTGTTGGGGTTTTGGGGTTTAGTCTTCAGGGTTTTGGATTTAGGGTGTTGAGGTTTAGGGGTTTAGGGTGCTGGGGTTGTAGGGTTTAGGGTGTTGGCAGGGTTCAGGGTAGAGCGTGCAGTACACAGCCTATGCGCGGTCACATAGGGCCATGTCTTGAAGGCAAGCAACACAAAGAGATAAATAATATCTTTCACAAGAGCCCTGCCCACATGAAGAATGGATTCGGCCAGGCCTTGCAAACCCAGGCGCTGGCGTTGGTAACCTGCTCAGCGGGCATCTCATCTTGTCTCTTGAGCTACGAGAGGCTGCTCGCGAAGCGCGGCCGTTCGGATGCGCACAGAGGCAGCTGATGGTGGAAACTTGACCACATCTGGAGCCTCTTTGCCGCAAGAAGTCATTCGGGCTTTCTCTCAAATGCGGGTACTGTGTTGGTGTCCTTATTATCAGGGAATTTCTACTATTTGGGGGTCTCTTGTTAGTTACCAGGGTTCCCCCTTATTTTGGAAACCTCCAATTTACTGCGGCATGGAATGTCAAGGCAAAGAAATGAAGGCCCAGCCTGTGCCTCCTGCATCCTCAACTTGCCTCAGCGCCGCGTGCTTTTCGGATGCGGCAAAAATCGCCGTTCCATTGCTCCAGCAGATCATGCGTACGTACATACCTCTCCACCTTACATAAAGAAGCACGTGCATCGACACGCTACGGTTTCTGAAAGTCTCGGCTTAGGGTGGCCTCTTCTCTCCTGGGGCCTGGGGATGGGCAGCTGCCGGGCTTCCGGCGGACAATGTGGACAGCGGAGGAGGGCGGCAACTCGTGCAAGGCCGACATCGCCTGAAACGACAGAGGCGGACCCACGCAGAGGTTTGGAGTTTCAAACCTGTTTTTGTAGAGACATGCATATCGTTACAAGAACCAACCTTCTCGTCGAGCAATGCAGAAAGCTGGCCAATCTCCTGCAGGACGAATCGGAGGGGCATGTTTTGGAGCTTGGAGATTGCAAGGCTTAACGACGCCCCCACTGACAAGTCCAGCTGACCCACACCTTACACACGCAACCCTAAACTCTACTAGAAAGAGGAAGAACCCTCTCTAGCCAGGGCTCCTCCTCTAGCTCGATACCGTCACCGTCCATGGGACTCGGTTGAACATTTAGGGTTTCGGGTATCCCCTGCAAGGTCCTGAAATTGCGGAGGGCGTTTGCTACATGCATTCTGAATAGGGGAGGCGGATTGCTGGACATGCCCCCTGGCATTCTCGCCGTGCATGCTCGATAGGCTGCGGACGGTGGCTGGCTGATGTTCTCCTGCAGCACACCCCAGGCCCCAACCCCTAAACCGCGCTCAGCTCATGTATCTCGCACAACAAGGGACCTGCTTAGGGTTCATTACTGAGGGCTTATGAGGGTGAAGGGCTTCTGCGGGCTCAGTCACAGCAACTTTCCCATCCTGCATCGCCAGTCTGGAAGCACCTGCCACGCGCGTCGAGATCGAAAGGGGGGTTCTTACTGTAACTAGTGAACTATAGTGGTGAAACGAGGAACCCTCATAAGAACTTTCGCCGCTATCGACTCCGAACTGTGGAAGATCAGACTAAGAAAAGGCGACCCGCGAGTCGCCGGTGCAGATGTCCCAACTCCAATCTCAGAGGACGACGAACTGTGGGGGCAGAAACCGCTTCTCCAAGACTGAAATACTGAGCGGTTCAAGCGCCAAAACGTGCACAAGACTGTGGCGGGAGCTGGTCTGGCCGAATGCGCACGTGCCGAGAACGTCATCCAAGCCCAAAACTGCTTGGTCCATTCTGGGCAACAGCATGAGTTCGACCCCCAAAATGCGCACTGCATCTAGGCGAGAGCTGCGGAACTGGCCGCGCAGCGTGAGGTGTGCGTGCACATGTGCCTGCACTTAAGTTCTAAGTATTGAAAACCAAGATCTAAACCTGCCCACTGCGCGAGGAGCCGAGGTCTTTGTAGCGAAAGTCTGAACTCTGCCTGAAAAACCTTCAGCTCTGCAACTGCTCTGCAAAAAAGACGGAAAATGAAAACACATAAATATCCGGAGGAAAACGCAAATCTGCAAAGGAAAAAAGCATGCCGGCAATTCCTGGAGGGTCCTGCTGCGCATTCCTGGCCGCCTCTCGTGGGGTGCTAGGATCCAGAACTGCACGACAGCACGTAGGTATTCCACAAACACAACTCATGAGGGTGCACATACTTGCTACTCTGACCTCCATGCAAGAATTCAAAGAGCATGAAAGTAGCCCTCCAGCTTCCTAAGCCAGAACCCTCGCAGTCCGAAGTGAGCCGATACCCTAAACCTCCAAACCCCTAAACCCCCGAAGTCTAAGCCCTAAACCTTAAACCCCTACACCGAAAAAACTAAACCCTAAACCCTAAACCCTAAACCCCTAAACCCCTGAACCCCTGAACCCTGAACCCTAAATCCCCAACCTACATCCCGCACCCCAGCTGCGAAAGGGGCCTTCATGACATAGGCAGACGGATTGTTCACCTGCGAGTTTAGGGTTTAGGGGTTCAGGGTTGTACCGAACCTTAAGGCCCCCAACCACGGCCGAAAAAGGTTTAGGAGTAGGGTTTATAGGGTTTATATGGGTTTATAAGGTTTATAGGGTTTATAGGGCCTCTAGGGTTTCGGGTGGAGGGCTTAGGGTGCGGCGCAAAGTTTAAAGCCTGTATGAGGCACTCAAAGCCAGACATGGGTCGCCACCTTGAACAGGGTTAAGGGCTCAACGCTTTGGGCTGTTGGGATGCCAGGTGAACCCACGCCCTTAACCCTCAGCCCACAAAACGCTATGAGCCCCAAGCCCAGGAGACCTCATGAATCATCTGAGCCCGAGGAGCCCTGTATACCCTGCAAGCCCTACGGCCCTACACTTCTACTACCCTCATACAGCATAAACCCAAATAAGACCCTCCAATCCCTCTAAACCCTAAACCCCAAACCCCAAACCCTGAACCCTGAACCCTAAACCCTAAATCCCTAAACCCTAAACCCTGAACCCTGAACCCTAAACCCGACATGGACCCTTAAGTGCCCTCAAGAAGCCTTCGACCGCTGGTCTGACAGCTGCAGCACGATCTTGCGGGCAGCCTCCAGGCGCAGTCGGCTGGAGGCGGTTGTTTCGCGGTTTAGGGGATTTAGGGTTTAGGGTTTAGGGGTTTAGGGTTTAGGGTTAAGGGGTGAGGGCTTCAGGGACTTGGGGGCGTAGGGGCTAAGGGCCTGAGGTGTTTGAGGGGCTTTGAGGGGGGGGGGGGGTGGGTCTGAGGGCCTTTGAGTCGAGTATCCAGCTTAGGGCGTAGAGGTCCCTTTGCACGACTCATGCTGCAGTACGTCGGAGCTTGTGCAGTACAATCGGCCTTGACTAGCACAACGCGCGGCAGTTGCAAGAGAACTTTTGAGATTCCACTTACTATTATTACTATTATTACTACTGTTATGACTGTTATTATTGTTATTACTACTGTTCTTATTATTTTTACTATTATTATTTTTATTGTTATTATGATTATTTCATGATTAATGTGATTGCACCTGTTGCAACGGCGCCTCTTCGCTGAGGTTGTCCAAGGCTCTCATGGCATCCTCGTCCAGAAGCCGTAGCACGTCCTCGCAGCCGTAGAACGCCTCGCTGGGCTGCGAGATCAGGTTGGCCTGGCAGCAGGGAGGCAAGATGAACATCGGTTTATTCTGGCTTGTGGAAGTGCTGGGGATCAATTTTGGCATTTGTAATTAAGGATAGAAGGAGCCCCTCCGCCCTGAACCCTAACCCTAAACCCTAACCCTAAACCCCAAAGCCTGAAACCCTAATCCTAAACCCCTAAACCCTAAAAGGGGCCTTGCCCGGATCTCCATTGGAAGCGCGAGAAAATGCGGACGGACTCCAGCTAGCCTGCGCGTGTCGAATTGGACGGGCGGATATCTTGGGCACTTCGCACGAGAGTTTAGGGGTCCAAGGGTCTCAGGGTCTCAGGGTCTTAGGTTTAGTTTATATGGTTTAGTGTAGGGTTTAGGGTTTGGGGTTTCGGGCTTAGGGTGTAAGGGTGCCCTTAACTTGTACCGCCAACATAGTATGAATTCTCTTTGATACCCTGCTGCACCCACTCCTAATTTTCTAACAACCCTGAATGGAGTGAATGCACTCCTCTCCACATGCCTGGCCTGCTCACTGAAGAGATTCCCAACCTGCATCGCACGGCACAGCAGCCGGACCCGATGCGACATGGGTAGTTCTCTAAGTTGCGGTCACCCTTTTTGGGTCCCCTGCATAATGCGGCACCCCAGAACAACCCACATGATGAAGGACGGCATGCTATACTCGCATCGATTCATAAAACGAGCGGTGACTTGCCACGACAGCAGCTGCACATCCCTGGACCGCCCTTTGAGCGTGCGTTGCGACTGAAACCTAAAAAGGGCATGTACGAACCCTAAACCCTAAACCCTAAACCCTAAAGCCTAAACCCTAAACCCTAAACCCCAAAACCAAAAACCCAAAACGCAACGCCCTTCTCCTAGGTGGAAGGCTTGACAGCACTCAGACAGCAACTGCCGCCACATGGGCACCGCGCCTCTGGCGCCTCGTCGTGTGGAGCCAGCCCTAGTCCCCCACCTGGTCGGTTTAGGGCTTAGGGTTTGGGGTTTGGGGTTTAGGGTTTCGGGTTTAAGGTTTCGAGTTTAGGGTTTCGGGTTGGGGGTTTTAGGGCTTGTGTTTTGGGGTTTGAGGAATGGGGTTGCAGGGCTTCATCGGGGTTCGGGGTGGAGGGTACTGCTTGAAGCTTGCTGTGCAAACCTTCTCCTTTTGGGGGTTTGGGCCCCATGGGCCTTGGGGAATTCGGGAACTAGGTGCCATCGAGTCTTACATTCCCCTAAAGTTCTGTATACCCCTTGCAACGATTGTATGGGACACCCACTGAACCCTAAGCCCCAGACTCTAAACCCTAGACCCTAGACCCTAGACCCTAAACCCTAAACCCTGAACCCTAAACCCCAAGCCCTCAAAGCACCGGAAAGTCCCATCAAGCCAGCGAAGTCCTACTCGGCCACACCGGTAAAGACTCTGCAGAGGCGGAAAGCCTCTCAACTCTCTGCAACTTGACAGACCCCAAAGTACCCTTAAACCCCCTATATTTAGGGTTTAGGGGTTTAGGGTGTAAGGGTTTAGGGGCTCAGGGGTTCCGTCTCAGGGTTTAGGGTCTAGGGTTTAGGGGTCTGGGGTTTAGGGGTCTAGGGTTGAGGGCCCCAAACCTCCTACCCCAAACCCTAAACCCTAAACCCTGAAACCCTAAACCCTAAACACTAAACCCTAAACCCTAAACCCCATGGGCGCTGGCCTCCCGGAAAGCCGTGGCTGGGCGGGGGCGGCGCGGCCGGGATGGTCATGGGCGCCATGGGCACGTGCGCGTGGCCTGCGCCGAAGGCCAGGGAGGGCAGGGGTTTAGGGGTTAGGGTGCTTAGGGTTTTTGGGGGTGTTCAGGGTGTTTGGGTTTTTGAGGGGTTTGGGGGTTTTTTTCAGGGTTTAGGGCTCAGGGTGTAGGGTTGAGGGTGTGTAGGGCTGAAGATGTTGCGTTAAGGGTTCGTGGGGTTAAGTTGGGTTTTGCATCGGTCCTTGGGGGGTGTGCCCGGAACTCTCCTGATGCATCCGAGTGCTCATCATCTCTTATCTGGCAGGTAGGGAGCCTATAAAACCGGCACAAGCGTTTCGGGAAGAAAGTCGGGTCTTTCGCTTCAGCTGCACGAAACCCTAAACCCTCATCCCTACACCCCCCGTCGTGTCCAGAGCAAAGTTTAGAGTCTCGCGACTGCGACTGGAATTTCAGGGTCAGGGCATTGTGGGGGTTTGGGCTTCTTTTTGTG
>CAJNDS010000713.1:528163-575663 GCA_905221605.1 Symbiodinium natans | reverse complement strand
ATTCCTCACCGAACCCTCTGTCTGCTGTAGGAGGACACCCAAAGCATTGCAAGCTACCTGGCGGTTGAGGGCTTAGGGGTTCTGGGTTCGACGTACCGCAGGGTTTAGGATTTAGGGTTTAGGGTTTAGGGGTGAGTGGGCTTCACCCGGCATCCTTTGCCATTACAATGTGTGGTGCTGAAGTTGGATGGAAGCTGCGGCTAAACTCCCCAAAGCCCAAGCCCCAGGATGTTTGAGGAGGGCTCTGCTTGCCAAAACCTGCACCCTTAACCCAACACCCCAATCCCTGCAATCCCTAAAACTGCCCCCAAGACGTGGAACCCCAAACCTACCCTGAACCCTAAACCCCAAACCCCAAACCCTAAACCCTAAACCCCAGGCCCTAACCCTCCAATGCCTTGGAGGTACACATAACCCAAGGCCCGCACCCTCGAAGCCCTACACAACCCTATAAACCCTCCAAGCCCTATACGCGCAGCCCCAGCCACCCTAAAGCCAAACCCAGAAACGGGGAGGGGGGAAACCTAAAACCCTGAACCTGAACTCCCAACCTAACCCTGAACTCTAGACCCTAAAGCCTAAGCCTAAACCCACCAAGAACACAAGGGGGGGGGAGTTGAAGCCCCAAACCATCAAGGCTAAACGACCAAACCCACCATGAACCAGGAAACCCTAACCCCACGAAAGGGGGGAGGGGCGGGGATACCATGAGAGGGGGGTCAGGGAGTAGGGTTTATGTGTTAGGGTTTAGGGTTTAGGGTTTAGGGTTTAGGGTTTAGGGTTTAGGGTGTAGGAGGTGCAGAAACACCGGGCCTGGGTCGACTTTTGCTGTAACTCCCTTATCGCCTTCTCGTCGAGCTGGCGAGCCTGCATTGGACAAAGCGCTCTTGGTTCGAGGCGGCTTTTTGGGGTTAGGCTGTAGGGCTTACGGGGCTTAGGGGATCAGGGCAGTTCAGGGTTTCCAGGGCTTTATGGCTTATTGCAAGGCTTCGGCATTGAGAGCTTGAGAGATTTGTTGGAGCGTTCTCGCTGCAGTTCTGTGGGCTGATCTGCTTGTTCGACCGACCGACCGCATGATTGAACCCTGGGTTTTAGCGATCTACTGAGTCTGCAGGGTTCAGGGTTTAGGGTTTAGGGCTAGGGTTTAGGGCTGTGTTGGTCCTTCTCTTCTGCGCATGGCGGGTGCGCTGTGAAGCTGTCTCTTGGCTCGAGGATGGGACAGCCGCACATCCGAGAAAAGCAGCCCTCGACCCTAAACAGGGTTTCGGGTTTAGGGTTTAGAAATACCTCGACAGCCCCCAAACACAAAGACTTTTCAATCCTAAACCATAAACGTCACTGCAAGGCCCAAAACCCTTCAAACCCCAAAAGGCCCAAACAACCACAAACAGCCAACCGGTTCGTAGTAAGGAATAAGGGAATCGAAGTGGCTTGCATCCCTCTTTCAAAACCCGTTAAGGGATTCTATAATCATAAGGTGCCTGGCTCCCTCATTCCCTACTAAGAGCCGGTATGATAAAGACCACTAGAAAAGCCGTCTCGACCTCACCTGCTCCATTAAGGCTATAGCGCTCCTTGGCCGCTTCAGCAGGGTTAAAGTTTAGGTCTTAGGGCCTGTGATTTCGGGGTTAGGTCTTGGGTTTAGGGTTTGCTGAGGATTAGGGGTTTAGGGCTTGGGGTTTGGACGTGGGATTTCGGGTTTGGGGCTTTTGGAGTCTCATGGATTGTTGAAGGAAATTCAGGTGTGCAAGAGATAGCGCCGGATAGCGCTGGGGGAAGATATTTTTTGGGTCTAAGGTCTCGGGGTTTGAGGGTTGAAGGGTCGTTGGCTTGGGTGGGCTTTGGGGTTGGATTTCGGGGTTGGGTTTTTGGGGTGGCTTTAGGGTTTAGGGCTGCCGGAACAGCGACAGTCTGAAAGCAACAAGAACCCGAAGGGTTGTACTTCGGGTTTGAGCTTTAGGGGTGTGGCCAGCAGCCACCAAAGCTGTCGTTCTGCTTGTCAATGCCTCAACACTAACCTCGGACACCCAAACCCCAAACTCAACCTCTGAACCCACAACCATCCTAAATTCTACCCTAAACCCGAAACCCTAAACCCGAAACCCTAAACCCGAAACCCGAAACCCTAAACCCTAAAGCTCAAATTGTAGACGGCGAAAAAATGCTCTGAGACTGCGTCTCCAGCTCTTGCTTTCCGGGCGTGGGAAGCGCATTCCTTCCGGAAGCCAAGGTATACAGAGTTTAGGGTGTAGGTATAGGGCAAATGGGCTTAGAGTACAGGGATCGGGTTTGGAGTTGGAAGTCTTCTGATTTCACTTGGCTTCAAAAGGTGTAGGGGCTTGAAGGTTTCAGGGTTTAGTCGTTGAAACCTTCCTTTACCTAAGCACGAAACCCTAACCTACCCGAAACCCTAAGCCCTACTATCTCAACTTTGCACATCTGCTTTGCGTGGGCAAGTTGGAAAGCTCTCTAGGACAGTCTGGGTGCTGTTCAGGATGTCGGGTTTTGGGTTGCATCTGCAGGTTTAGGGTTTATATAGGGTTTTATGGGGTTTTAGAGATTTTTATAGGGTTTATAGGGTGCTATAGGGTTTTATAGGGTTTTAGAAGGCTGTATAGGGTTTTATAGTTTGGAGGGTTTGTAGGGTTTGTCGGGTTTATCGGCTTCAGGGTTTTGCTGCTTGGGGACGTGGACTGGTGAGAGCGGGCCCATCGGGACACGTCAAGGCACACAAACACTAAACCCTTGTCTGTATATGTGTGTATGTGTATGTATAATGTATATATATATATATGTGTGTATACATATATGTGTGTATATATATATATATCTACATGTGTGTGTATATGTGTATATACTGTTTATGTGTGTGTACTTTTTAGATAGCATTAGAGAGCCCAGTGCCCAGGGTCAATGTGCGCCTGACAGCTGTCGAGACGAAGGCGGACATGTTCCGCACCTCGAGACGCAGCCGTGGCAAGCACGAAGCCCCTCGCCCAAGTCTTGAAGCCCCTCGATTTTTGATTTAGTCGAGAGTAGGTTCTCCCAAAAAACGCCTCGGCTCCTACTATGTTCGGTTTACCCTGAAAATGGGGGGGGGTCTATTTTTTTGGGGGAGGGGGAGTAGCCCTAAATCTCTCAGAGCACATCTGGTCAATTTTCTTGGGTCATGGACCCTTGTCGGACACGAGTACATACAAGACAACCGAAAGAATCGCAATGCGCCAGAAGGGACCATCCTCTTGGTGGGTTCTTAGGAAGCTGTCAGACCCTAAACCCTAAACCCTAAACCCTGAACCAGCCGAGCTGTTTTTTCACAGCTCGGCCATCACCTCGATTCCGCACTTATCGGCCTTCTCCACATCATCCCGGTAGCCCTTTGAATCACGTTGTTTCCTCGAGACCCACACTGCAGCGAAGAAATAGCCTGACTTGGTGCCTAGAAGTAGACGAATAGACTTGTCTCGAAGGTCCGTGTCTGTTTTCGCAGCACTTACAGCACACCCACACGCCACTCAGTCTTCTCCTTCTCAGCGATTCACTCACGAACCGAACGCTGCACACTCCATAAGCCCGAACCTCAATCCCTCGGGCCCCAAATCAAGACCCTTACTCCTAAACCTCAAACAAAGTCCCCCGAAAAAACAGAGGCCTAAACCCTAGACCCCTACACCCTACATAAACCAATAAGCCCTAGACCCTGAACCCTAAACCCTAAACCCTAAAGCCTAAACCCTAAACCCTAAACCCTAAACCCCGGCATGGGCCTCATCTTGATTGCTGGCAACTTTGTTCAAAATGCTCAGGGCAGTGACCTGAGACTGATACTTTCACAATTTTGCATTCCTTTGGGGGGTTTAGGGGCTTGTAGGGGTTTAGGGTTAGGGGCTAAGGGGTTCGGGGTTGAGGGCTTCGGGGGTTTTAGGGTTTAGGGTTGTTCACCTAAACTCTAAAGCCTAAACCCTAAGCCCTATACCCGAAACCGCATCTGAGCCAGCAACAGGGCTGGGAAGGGCGAGCAGGCTGCTCGAAGCCTGCTAGCTTGGGGCCACTTGTGGCTTCCCTCACATGGTTTGGCGTTGAGGGGTAAGTTCTTTAACAACAGGATTTTGTTTTTCCCTCCTTTTGGGGGTGGGGGGGGGGGGGCTCATAGGGTGGTATATATATATATATACATACATACATGTAAACCACTACTTCTTGGGAGATCAGATCGTCATAGACTCAGGGACCTGCCTTCTCGTCCAAGTTTGCACCCAAATAGGTCCCAACGAGGCTTTCGAGGATCGTTGGCATGCTCGCCACAATCTACATACAAGGGATCTTAAGAAGCCACGGCCTGCTGCTACCTGCTGTTTGCTATATTGGTGCTTCCATGCCTCGGACGGCACTTCACTTGGCTCCACCCGGTCTGTGTACCACGTACGCATAGACTCCAACGTGCTTGCGAGCATGGCGCGGCTCTTAAGCTGTGTCAGCGTTGTGTGCTGCCTATGCCTTTTGAGCCCTAAGTCGGATGCGCCTCAGTTTCCATGGATCAAACCTGATTTCAGCTTGAAAATGGCATCGGCATAAATGTCAGATGTCAGGATTTCAGGTGGAAGGCTCAGGGTATCCGCAGGCTTAGGGTTCCAGGGGGTTTAGGGGTTTGGGGGGTTTAGGGGGATTAGGGGGTTTAGGGTTTAGGGATCGCTGCCATGAACCTTTCCTGACAGAACTGGCATGTCGCACACTGCGCTAATCACCTTTTTGGCCCACTTGCGAGGCAGAACCTCATTGCTGGGCAGCGACCTTCAGACGAGCAGAGCGATATCCTTGCCGACGTGCACTGCGCCTAGTCCCGAGAGTAAGCTAGGAACAGCAAGGGTGTCCCTTTTGGGCTTGAAGAGGCTGATATGGGAAACTTTCCCCCAACACAAGGGGAACAAGGGCTGGTGCAATGATGTGCACCACCAAGTCAGACAAGCACGCGGAAAACAAGAATGACCTAATGCATGTTGAAACGAACGAGTCAATACTCGAAACCCTAAACCCTAAACCCTAAACCCTAAACCCTAAACCCTAAACCCTAAACCCTAAACCCTAAACCTAAACCCTAAACCCTAAACCCTAAACCCTAAACCCTAAACCCTAAACCCTAAACCCTAAACCCTAAACCCTAAACTCTAACCCAACACCCTAAACCCTGAACCCCCCAAAACCCCAGAACCCTAATCCCTGAAATCCCTAAACTCAAACCCGAAGACAGCCGCCTCGCGAGACGCTTCCCCGGTGCGACCATGTGGGTGCCACAGGTGGATGATGCTCGTTGCCTTGCGGGTTTAGGGTTTAGGGTTTAGGGTTTAGGGTTTAGGGCTTAGGGTTTAGGGTTTAGGAATCCAAGATTTTCCAACTTTCTGCGGTTGGAGCCTTTCAAGCCGTGGAGACTCAATGACTCAATGACTCAATGATCCATGATTTCGCACAGGTTGAGGGTTTGGGTTTAGGGATTATAGGGATTGCGAGGTTTGGGGTTGATTTACGCCTGTTACGAGCTTTTGCGCAGAGCTAGCGGTCAGAGAACCGGGTTTACGGTTTAGGCAAGATTGACAAAACCCTAAACCCTGAACCCTGAACCCTAAACCCTAAACCCTAAACCCTAAACCCTAAACCCTAGTTGGTTTGGCTGAAGCAGAAGTATTTCCTTACAGTGCCATACAAGAACACCGCACCCCAGACCCAGAGCCTGTCTGGCTCTGAGAAGAACAGGGTGCCCTCCCATTAGAACTCTTAGAAACCTAAACCCTGACCCCTAAACCTAAATCAGCTCAGAACCGCCATTTTTTGATCTTGGGTCGGGCTGCACATCATCTACCTCCATCCGGTGAGATACTTCTATTGCAGTTTATTGGATTCCGGTGAGATACTTCTATTGCAGTTTGTTGGATCGGGTCCTCCAAACCCCGCTCGAGACCAACCGCTGGAGATCGGGGCCCACAAGACTGGAGCACCGCAACATCGACTCCTCAGGAAGCGGTTTGAGGAGACTTGCGACTAAAGAGCCTGCCGCAATCACCTAAGGCGAGGGCAGCGGCTGTGAGAGAAAAGATTGTGCATACGAGAACTCCGTATGTCGGGACGGAAGTCACAACTAAAGTCTCAATCCCGCGAGCCGTCAAGACCATGAGGCCGAACAGACAAGAGCAGGCCACGTTGAGCATCACCTCCTGACACGCTCCAGCACGGCGACGCTTGCACCGGCGCATGACTCGCAACCACAGCGCCACAAGAAGTGGTATGACGCCCAGCCACCATCCGACGCAGTAAAACCAGTTGTAGAAGGCCATCCATGAGTCAGAGTAGCGGAACCGAAAATCAATCCCCAAATGAATTCCAAACCACAGCATGGGAATGGTGGTTGCTGTGAGCCAAGAATAGGGTAGAAGGCAGTTTAGACTGACCCTGCTCCCGAATGATGCAGACACTTGTTTTTGAACGACCACATCGAAATCAGCGACGGAGCCAAACCAATGTTCAAGACACCCCGATATTGTCTGCTTGTCGCACAGCAACTTCTGACCATGTTTGTCCACATGATGCACAGTGCAACAGTGGCACAGGGTATCATTTTCGAAGGAGAAGGTCCTCAGCTGATCTTGAACAGTGGCAGCCGCTCGGAAATGGGCTCGAGCGACAGCGCTGGTGAAGCACATGAAGACGATCACGGAAGCCGTGAAGACAAAGGAAGCTACGAGGTCGCGCCAGGCACCCTCTTCACGAACAAGGTTGTTGGTCAGAATCTCTGGCCCTACCAAAAGTGTAGCCAAGGAGAGAAACGCCACAATAACACATGCTCCCCAGCTGGTTGGCCTGATGACCAAAGGTCCTTCCGGGTGACTTTTCAAGAAGGCGGCCAGCTCTACCGAACACCACATGCGGAGCACGTAGGAGGGATCCCAGCAGACCAGCATGGACTGAGAGCGCTTCAACAATGCTGCCAAGTTCAACATGCCTTCCATCTTCAGCCTGGAGTCTGTCTGGTGGATACAGATCCGATCCTAGGCTGCCCAGTAACCAAGGCTTAAGAAGGGTGCCCTTTTTTGCTTAAAGGGGATTACAAGGGAACCTAAACCCCCCAAAAAGGGAATAAGGGCACTACTGGGCATCCTAGGATCCACGAAGACGCGTTTGCGAGACTGCCAAAGCCCGAGGCAGAGGCCGGACGAAGAAACGCCGGCCAGCGTACTCCAAGCCAAGGAGTTCTCCAGAGGAAGCGGTCCTTGCCCCGGTTGTATACAAACCCGCGCCGTTGCAAAAGCCACGGTGCCAGCCAACAGGGCTGGCAAACCATGGTACATTACAAGGAGGAGCAAAACCTTGGACCAAGCATTGCCATGCCAGGAGTGTGACCAGAATTCCGCAATGTGCTGCCTTGCCTCGCTGTACTGGTAGAGATTTGGCCCGCCGTGCCCTTCGCGCAAGACACGCCCAAACCGCCGGAGCGCATGGCGTGCCTGCGTCGCCCGCACCACTTCCGGGCGGGTGACTCGGAAGCTTACAAGGAACTGCGTGACCTGCGCCAGTCGTAACAGGAGCTCGTCCTCCCCGAGGTCTGGCTCCTCTACCGGCGCAGGCTCCTGCTGCACGCCAGCCACTGAAGCAGGCGGGGAAGCAGAGGCGTCGCTTCCGCTTGGAAAACCGGCCGCCTCATCCGGCACAGAATCTTCCCATGGCGGATACGAATCCATGGGGAGATGGCCCGTGAGGCTGCTTGCGATGCTCCCCACGACAAGTCCTACAGGAGCCTCAGGCCCCTATAAGTCAAGCACCTGCAGCCAAGTTGACTTCAACAAGCGAGCATCCAAGGCTTGGGAATTGTAGATGGAGAATCTATATATATATATATGTGTATATATATATATATGTTTATTTATATTTATATTTATATTCATATTCATATTCATATTCATATCCATATTCATATTCATATTCATATTTATATATATATATATATTTATATTTACATACAGCTTAGGGTTTATTTTCTTGGGCTTTACAACTTCTGGAAAGCCAGTCGCACTCACGCAACTGGGGTGCGGGCTCTGTGGTGATGGCCGGCTTGGCTCGCCCTTGCGCCATTCGCATGGCACTCCCGAGCTCTGCAAGAACCCCTAAACCCTAAACCCTCTTAACCCTACACCTGAACCCTGAACCCTAAACCTCAAACCCCTAATCCCCTAAAAGACTTAGGGCTGTTGCAGAGGTGCAGGGCCTCCAAGATCTGGCTCTTCAGGGTGTTCAGGCTCTTCCCCGAGCATTCCAAGCAATTTTAGGGTTCACGAGAATATGGGACCCCAAATAGTAGGATCCCCCTTGCGCTAGGATTTTCGAGCATGTGAGAGACTGGGCTCGAGGCTCCTGCCAGCGTTTAGCTTTGGTGGGTCGAACTTGAGTGGAAGATTGTCCTCATACCCAGCTCCAAAAACCCGAAACGCAAACCCCCAAGACAGCGCCGAAACCCTAAACTTACCGCTGGGCTGCCAGAGACACAGAGAGAGAGAGACACAAAGAGTGAGAGTGAGAGTGAGAATGAGTGTGAGAGCGAGAGCGAGAGTGAGAGTTGTTAATTTCGCGGTGGGGCCTAGTGATTTTTGCGAGAACCCAGCCATGCTCGTAAGGTCACTGACGAACAACCTGGACAACGTCCAGGTTATTCAGCCAAAAATGCGTGAGCCCATAAAAAGAAAGTCTCTGTCTCGGCCAGGCGCCAAGAGTCAGTCGGGCTTGGTGGTGGCCTTGTGGAACTCTCTCTACAAAAACATCCGTATTTATCGGCGAAGCCTCAGAAACACCAAAATTTCCGATTTTCAGGAAAAATCCTGAAATGCGCCTAAAACACCAAAACAGCCCGGAATACGCCATTTTTTCGGAAACTTTGGGGAGCCAGTCAATTCCCACAAAGCCCAAAAAAACAAGAAACCCAGGAAAATCGCGGAGAATCGCGGGGAATCGCGGGGAATCGCGGGCGGGTCTGCGTAGATGAAAAACTACTCAAAAGCGTTCGCGGGCATTTCGCGGGCCTGTCTGCGTAGATCAAAAACCACTCAGAAGCGTTCGCGGGGCATTTCGCGGAGAATCGCGGAGAATCGCGGGGAATCGCGGGGAATCGCGGGGGTCCCGGAAATCGGATTTTTGCAAATTTCGCAGAAAATTGCTTCTCAAGAGATTTTCGTGAAAATCGGAAAAAATTGGTGTTTCGAGGATTTAGCGTTTGTCTTTGAGAGATCGCACAAAACATACAGAAATTTGGCCAAGTAGCGGCGGTTTAGAATTTAGGGTTTAGGATCCTCATCGGACCTGCGAGAAAGCCCCCGTTGTAACGCGCTGTTTCTCATGTCTGGATCTGCAAGCACTAGAGGGCCCAGCACCACCGTGTCCTTTAAACTCTTCGACTTATGCTGGTGGATGTTGCATTCTGGCAGAGCCAGACAATTCATGTTTCTTCCACCCAAAACCAAAACCCTAACTTGCACCTGAAAATAACTAAGTGAGAGTGAGAGGGAGAGGGAGACTGACACTGAGACTGTAAGGAAAAACTTTTCGTTCTCAACGGATTTCCAATGTTTGGGCCAGCCATCCCAAGGAGGTCCTCGGAGGT
This sequence comes from Symbiodinium natans, assembly GCA_905221605.1. NCBI lineage: Eukaryota > Dinophyceae > Suessiales > Symbiodiniaceae > Symbiodinium > Symbiodinium natans. Next base: position 566,026 of record CAJNDS010000713.1, on the reverse strand, counting down.
CGTCGACAAGAGCTGGGCCGCGCCAGGTGGTCGCTACAGGGGTTCTTGCCTCGCAAAAGGAGGTCAAAGGAGGGTTTGGCGTTTGGGGGTTTGACTTGGGGTTTAGGGTTTAGGGTTTAGGGTTCAGGGTTCAGGGTTCAGGGTTCAGGGTTCAGGGTTTAGGGTTTAGGGTTTAGGGTTTAGGGTTTAGGGTTTAGGGTTTAGGGTTTAGGGTTTAGGGTTTAGGGTTTAGGGTTTAGGGTTTAGGGGGGTAGGGTTTATAGGGTTTAGGGTTTAGGGCTTCTCGCCGCGCCGCGGCAGTAGATGTCATGCGGAGATGGCGCCCCAACACAACCAGGGGGTGTGAGGGGGCGGCATATGTCGCGGCGGCGTATATTGAAGTTGGAGCCACCACAACCAGAAAGGTTGGGTTGTTTTAATTTTTCCCACCCCCTGCTTACGCAGGCATCCACCCAACTTTTCTCCTTTTAGGGTTTCGGGCTAACGCCCTAAATTCCCACTTCCCACCCCCATCCTTTGAACGGTTGGGTAGGACACTTCCACCACGGGTCAGGGTGACCTAGAAAACAGACGGGGGCAGAAGGCCCTTACCTCCGGGACGGGGGGGGAGGGGGGGGAGGGGGGCACCGGGCGTGAACATTGGGAGGAGCGGCAGCACATGCCTGCCGTGGATGGTCAAAGGTTGGGGACAGTGACTTGATAGACCGCCTGCTGGGCATGAGCGGCGGTACCGCAGTGTACCGGGCCTTGGCCAAGCTCACAAACAAGGGCAACGCCAAAGTCATACAGGCTCTGCTGAAGGTCATGCCGGGTTTTTTCAGCATTGAGGGCATCGACTACCATCAGCATCAAGGGACCGTGGACGATGCCTACATGGCACTTCAGGAAATCTTGGAGCCATGTGACAAGCCTGTCCTCGGAGCGCTTATCGGAATGATCTATCCCAACATTTGCTCAGAGGCATTTGAAGCGGTGGACAGGGCCACCCGTGAAAACCATGTGGGAGGGGGGGGGGAGGGGGGGGGAGGGGGGGAGGTGGGGGAGAGGGGAGGGGGGAGGAGGGGAAGGGGGGGCAAAAAACCAGGTGGGTTTTTGGCAATCGCCCAGGCTGACCTGCCTTGCGGCCCCTCTGGTCCCTCAACACGCTCCCCAGGGGCCCGGCACCAGGGGGGCGAGAATCGCAGAAGGGGGGCGGGGTACCCCAGGCGGGGTACTGCACCGGCACTGGAGGTGCAGCTCACGCTCAACACAACTCTTTGGGCTTGCATAGTAACTCCAAGCGATGGTGTTAATCGCTGTCGGGTGTAGTGCTGGGTCCAGGCACCCTGAAAAGGGTGGGTACGGCCTAAGCAGGCCTGGGTGGGGATTTAGGGTTTAGGGTTTAGGGTTTAGGGTTTAGGGTTTAGGGTTTAGGGTTTAGGGTTTAGGGTTTAGGGTTTAGGGTTTAGGGTTTAGGGTTTAGGGTTTAATCCGAGCTCCTGTTTAATTTAACCCCCCATATTTAAAGAAATTTTTTTTGCCCGGATTCCCGCCGGAAGACTACTTTCCATTACGATGGATTTCGTATGGGCCAAACCCTCCACATTTAAAGAATTTTTTTTTGGGGGGGTGTTGTCAAATTTTGAAACTCTGCCTTTCGGAAAGCTTGAAGCCCGTAGTCTTGAAAGAAACCTTGAAGCTTAAAAGGAAAAGCTTTAAGGAAGCCGGTGCTTCGGTTTTCTGGAAGCTGAGGGCCTTCAGAAAGCAAGGATTTCTTATGTGATTGCTTACTGGAGGAGAGAAATTTTCATTCTTTCCTGAGCTACCCCTTACGGGCTCTGGCAGGGAAAGGCAGAGTCACATTAATAGAATGGGGCCAGAATTATGGGAAGCCCCGGCCCGTGGGGAGCCCTGGTCCTGTAGTCTTGAAAGAAACCTTGAAGCAGAGAAACCATACGGGGCCATGGTCCAACTATTGCGGAACCCTGCTTTCCTTATTGTGGGGGGGGGGAGGGGGGGGGGGGGAGGGGGGGGGGGAGGGGGGGGGGAGGGGGGGGGGGGCCCACCAATTAAACAGGAGCTCGGATTAGGGTTTAGGGTTTATAGGGTTTAGGGTTTAGGGTTTAGGGTTTAGGGTTTAGGGTTTAGGGGTTTAGGGTTAAGTTCAGCATCACGAGCTGTACGTCATCGTCCTCCTGGTTGTTCCACACGTGCCGCGCGAACTTCTCCCAAGAATAATAGTCACTCATGGTCTGCAGCACGATATCCGAGTGGATTTTGTAAAAGGCATTGCGGAGCTGCGAGGTTCGGGTGTTGTCGTGGTTGACAATGTCGGACAAGTAGTTGGTGGTCAGCAATAGGGTTTAGGGTTTAGGGTTTAGGGTTTAGGGTTTAGGGTTTAGGGTTTAGGGTTTAGGGTTTTAGGGTTTAGGGCCCGAGAAGCTCCGGGATAGTTTAGGGTTTAGGGTTGGGGGTTTAGGGCTAGGGTTTAGGGTTTAGGGTTGGGTTCTAGGGCTCGACAAGCTCCGGGAGACTTTCTGAACTGTGGGCGTACAACTTGCCGCCCCCAGCTCTTACACCAACATAGCACATGTCTCAGAAAGCTGTTGTTGCTTTTGTTGTTTTCTTTGTTTTTCTCTCTTCCGTTGTTAAATTAAAACTCCTCTAAACAAAACGGCTTTTCAAGAACCCTCGTCTGCTCTCGTGGTTTCAAAAAAGACCCGATTGTTCCAGCAACGTCTTCCGCTGCTTCCTTTCCTCTGGGCCAAAGGCAAAGCCGACTCACGAGGAGCCGCGGGTTCTTGGATCCCTCCGGAAAGCCCATTTTGGGGTAGTTTAGGGTTTAGGGTTTTGGGTTTTGGGTTTAGGGTTTAGGGTTTTAAGTTTTGGGTTTTGGGTTTAGGGTTTAGGGTTTAGGGGTCAGGGTTTAGGGTACGGGGGCAACCGAAAGGGGAAAGGGATCAACCCCAACAGTCGCCAGAGGTTTCACCCTGAACCAACCAGCAAACACCAAAGACTCGAAACTTCTTTTTGCTACCAGGCGCATGGCCCAGTCTTGAGCCAATAATACCGGGCACATTGACCCTTTTTCTTTAACCTCAACACAATTCCTGAATACAAACTGCAGCTCCGCACTCCCCCTGTCCTAGGATTTCCTAGGACACAAAATTGGAGTTGCAGATTCTCGGCCAAAAGCTACCGTTATCGGCAGCAGCTAGCTGCTTGGAATGCATCTTGTGGTTTAACGTCTTCCAGGACGTACTTTCAGCTCATTGGCTGAACTCCTTTTACCATGGAGGATCTTTTCACCTCACCTTAAAAGTCTACGTTCCAGTGGTTTGTTCCTCACCAAGGAACTCAGCGTTCACCACCCAGCTCTTTTTGACACAATGTTTGCAAAGCGTCTTGGCCCTGGGCTGTGAATAGCGCAGAACATCACAGTCACTGCTTGCGCGCATACAGTTCCCACCCACCGTTGTATACAAAGTGGCACTCCTGGGAATAACCACCACCTTCCTGCCCCACAGCCATTTATACAGCCGTCGAAGGATATACCTGGTCAATTCCCAGAGCGTGATTGTTGCCACCAAATACACAGCGATGTCCACATTGTTGATAAACGTTTCAATACCTTGGGCCAGAATCATAACCGTAGATGTGTTGGCTGCTCTGCACACTCCTTCTTCTGAGCAAAAGAACCCAGCATTTGACGCTTCTCCTCCACCCTGAACAGTTGCCACCCCTTGAAGAGATGCAGCCATTATCAGGACCGCCATTGCTAGAGAGGCCCTTTTCAAGTCAGTTCCTTGAACCAACATTTGGAGACCCCAAAGCGCCTTTTGCTTCGCGTAAACCTGTCCACTTATCAATTTGGTTAACAGGTCAGCAATCATGTACTCACCACGGAGATGTGCTATCACCATGTAACCACGGTCAACCAGAGACCTGACACCAGCTGCTCGAATTCTCAGGTGCCTTGTTCTCCAGCTTCCAGCAGGATATTGAATAATTGAGCACGTAGAAACCGAATCTGTATATAGCACTTTTTGCAGCGTTTCTTCACCAGTTCCCACCAAAGCGGCAATTATGGGGGTACACGACTGGATCATCGTGGCTCCCTCTATGGACGCATGTAACTCAGCTTCAGCCGTACTCAACGCCACCGTTGACTGTCTCTGCGTTGCCCACATCACCGGACAATCACCCCAAACCACTACCGCGCCTGAGTGGCTCTTTTCGTTTTCACCTGCTGCAAAACTAGCATCTGCGTAGGACTCTACCACCTTGATGCCTCGCCCATAACGCAACAACTCATTTCTTTCTTTTTCGCTTGTTGCGATTGCTCCAAACGTCAAGCCCAACGTTGGAGTTGCAGCAAGGTACCGAAATACCTCCTCAGCCTTTTTAACCACAAATCGCGGCCTTCGAGATGTCCACAAAGACAGCTGGCTGGTACAGAAAGCCAAATCAGGTCGAGTTTTGATTGCCACCCAGAGGAACTCCCCTACGGCACCTTGAGCCGCTCGTAAGGAAGGAATATCCACCTCCTCTTCTTCACCTGGGGTTTCTTTAACCATTGGCAGATTACTGCCTTTTCCAGTTTCATCAATCTGATACCCTCGTCGGTTCAGCAAGTCTCTCACGAAATCCTCTTGGTTGAGAACAAAGCTGCCATTTCGATACCAGATCTGGACACCCAAAAACTTCAGGAATCCATCACCACAGCTGGACCACAGAACTCAGGTTCAGAAGTTTTCCACTCCTTCCTGATCTGTTCCAAAGCTTCCCGGAACAGACTTGGGTCTGCATTGGACCTCTGAAAGCTCATTGCTTGTCCATCCTTTGACACCCAAGACATGCCTTGAAGACGCTGATCTCGCCACTCCACCCATGCTGCAGGACTCTCGGCCAAACCGTATAAGGCCTTCCTCACAATCCACCGCTCCTCCTTTGTGCAAAGACCCAATTTCACCGCTGCCCTTGGGGGCTGCACCACCACCAGACGCCCTTCTCTTTGCGCCCTATTCATCGGCGCCGTCAGAAAAGCTTTGGAAATGTCTAAACCAGCGATGATCCACTCCATATATGCTGCGTGCCTCACTTGACACCTAAAAGTAGTTGAATCCAAACCAGGAGCGTACAGCGAGTGACGACTGAGGGACCTTGGTCCTTCGTATTCTGTAGCAGCTGTTGACGAAATAAAATTGCCGCATGCACAAATACGGGCACGTCGCCTTCCAGTCCCTTGCTTCCGGGTAAACACCACCAGACTGGGCACGTACTCAATCACCGGTGCATTAGGATCTTCCGCCAATTTGTCCAGCTTTTCTTGAGTTGTTGGTTCAACCACCTCCGACAATGGTTCCCTCCACTTTGCAAGCTCTTGCATGGCTTCTTGTGTAGGAATCGTTTTCGTTTGCAGGAACTCAACCTCCTCTGCCGCTTCCAGCGCCATATTTTCTTGCACCATTTGCTGAACTTGAGCTGCTTTGACCAAAAACCTCGATAGCTGTTCCTCTGTTCTTTTTGCTTTAACCAGCCATTCTCTAGTCTCTGATCCTTTTTCTCCATTCGACTCATTGGCCGATTCGTGGAACTCGTCCAACACACAGCCTTCTTGTTCAGCGATTAGGCGTCGAATACTCAAATGCTCCTCCAGAGCCCATTGTTGCGCCTCCAAAACAGCATAGTTGGCTTCCTCAGCAATGTCGTCCAGTGAGGTCTCTTTTAACGTCACTTTTAACCATTTCTTTTTTTCACCTTCTTCAGCTTGTGGTTCCGGAAGAGGAAACTTACATTGGAGAAGGAAGCACCTATCCTTGTAGCTCAATCGCTCCATAAAAACAGGTGTGTACCCTGTCAAAGATACCCTGTTCCCTTCCCAAGGCATAGGTCCATGCAATTTTCTCGGAAAGAACGACATGAAGTTCCAGTGGATATTGACTAACTTCCCAGGCAAGACTTTCTTCCCATAGGATTGCTCCACCACTTCAGCTCCTTCCTCTAAAACCTTCTCATCCTCAACCCACAGCTGACCATCCTTATAGTCACCAAAGCCACACACATAATTGTAGCAATGCTTCTCATTGTGACTATCTCTATGCAATGACACCGGAGCATTGCATGAGATTTGAAGAGCAGAAAAATTGGCTTCAGGATTGTGGTGCTTCACGAATGATGCCAGATATCGACATAGCCATGGTCTCCGATGGGTCTCTTTTGTAATCCCACACACTCCACCATGAGTATAGTGGCCCAACACCAGAGCCCGCGTACTTGTACACCAATTGTTAATACCACCTCTTCGGTTCACCCTCTTTGGGTACACAATCCCTTCCAAAAGCTCTTCGCAGTCCACGTAATCGTACATAGACCTTTCATACATCGATTTGGCTTTTTGTTCTTCTTTTTCCAACTGTGTTCCATCCTCGGCAGTCTCGCTTTTACAGACCAAATAAGCATCTTCATGAGGAGAACAACAAGTCGGCCAATACTCATCACCAGGAACATTGTCCTCAATAGCTGCATTTTCTTCCAGCTCCCCCAAACCCTGCATGTCATCCTCAAAAATTTCTAAGGGCGGACTCTCCCCCCGCTTGCGAAGCGAGCGCAAGGAGCCCACATGACCACGCAGTGAAGAGGCCGGGCTTTTTGACATTAACCGATGACGAACTGGAGGATCACGAGGTGGAGGCAATGGCGGGCTCTCCTCATCAGCGAAGCGAAGCGCTGGTTTTTTCCTTTTGAGACGATGCTCTGGAGGAGAAGGCTCCTGTTCTTCTGCCACCCCTTCCAACTCCAATTCTGGCGGTTCCTTTATATTTGAAAAGATTGTAGTGCAGGGAAATAACACCAGTTCATCCGGATCCTTTGCAGTCCCTTGAGCTTCCACCCAATAACCACCAGGTAGGTCATCACATGGACCCAAAAGAAGCGCAGACTGCGTACGATCGACCCATTGCCGACCTTTCTTTGTTCCATCCGGACCCAGCAACTTGACTTGAATCTGAGCACCAAAGGGAAGCAATGCCTTCGGGTTTAACCCCAACTCCCTTTCAGCTTTATGCCACCGTAGCATTGACCAATGGCGAGCAGCTAGTGCCCAGTACGCTGGTCCGAGTCGCGCCTCTTTTAAGAGCGACCTTACACCACGTTTGAATAAACCCACACATGATTCAGCGCGCCCATTTGTTTGCGGGACTCCAGGATCACCAGTGGTCCTATATATCAGACGAGTTTCACAAAAGGACCGGAAGCGTGCATTGACAAACTCCCCCGCTCGATCTGAATGGATTCTTAACACCGGACACCCTTGTCTTTGCAGGCGCACCATCATCCTTTGAACAGCCGATAAAACAGTTGTCTTCTGTTTGTCCACAATCGGCTCCACCATAACCAAGTTGATCATACGAACAGGTTGGGTCAAGTGGTCCGTCAGTTCCTTCCAGGATTTTTCAGAAGCTTGAACTTTTAACACCTCTGCCTCCAGAACTGGCGCAGGTTCCACTGGTTCAGAGTCCTCTTCCTCGAAGTTAGCGGCTGCATCACCCAGCCATTCTCCGACACCAGCACCTTCATCTTCCACCTGATCTTCCACCTTGTCCGCATCTTCCTCCTTTTCTGGAGGGCGACCCACATTGGGACCCAACATTGGAAATTGATAAACACCAATAACAGCGTGTCGCGGCTTCTGCTGGTGAGCATCTTTGGAATACTTGTATGGACCCGCCAAGTCCAATGACAAAGTGTATGCATCCCCATGCTTTCGCCTTAAATGGCGACGCTCTTTTCCAGCGGCAGACACACAAACTTGACAATCACGTCTGAAAGGAATATGCCCCCTTAGGCAATGATCACGGAAAGCTCGCTCTTCAGCTGCTAACCTCCGCAACATTCCTTCCCGTTCTTCCTTTTCTGACATTGTAGTTTCCCGTTCAGCATCGCTCTCTTGCAACCATTGTGCTAACCTGTGACGTATTCTTTTTACCAACCCAAACGCCCATCGCGCCCATATAGAGGATTGTCCAATACGTTCTTCCAGGGTAGAAGCGAATGTTGCTGACCACGGAACAACCACGCGAACTTGTTCCAACGATTCCCATAGTTCTATATCAGACACCAGGAAAGTTGTAGGCTTCACCAGAGCATGTCCCAATGCTCCTTGATCAAAATGTGCAGCGTACATTCCATAACGCTCGCGAAACCATTTGACCTCTGGCCAACTCCAGAAGGTAGGACTTGAGAACCCTTTCTGAGAATCATCCACCAAATCCTCAGCACTCAAGACCGTTTTGTAGTTCTGAGAAAAATCTTTCCCTATGAGCTCAGGGTCCCCAGGACTTTCTATGCCAAAGAAGACAGAGCCTCCATTGATGACACCAGCAGTTCCACACCTTGAATGCACCGCCACGTCATATAGGAAAAGCATCTTCAGAAGTAAAACACCATCCTTTTGAGCTAATTCTTGATGTGGCCAAGGAAGATTTTTTAATCCAAACCGTTCAGGCCCACAGCGCCGGCGTAATACTGGTGGACCACCGTCTTCACCTCTCAACCTTGACACTGTCCTGCACGGAGGCCCCCCAACCACAGCAACCACCTTTCCATCAGCCGCCAGATGCAGAAGATACTTCCAGACGCTCGAATTGTGTAGGCCTCCACATCCCGACTGGGAAAATGCCATTTTTGTTTCCCGGAAAATAGGTGTACCACCACCCTTTTTGCTCGTGCCAGCCGTCGCCTTTTATGACGGTTGAAAGGCAACGCAGCAATATCCCCACGTGGCAACAGCTCCATCAGCATATTTTCTGGTACATCACCATAATACCACCGAAGAAATCGCCAACAAGCCTGGACGAACTCCTCCTCGTTCGCTGACGCTGTCCGCGCTGCGCTTTGCAACGACGCTTTTACGGCCACTTCATTGTCCGTATTCGGACACCCTTGAACCATACGTGCCACCTTTAATGCTTGCTTTGGTGAGCACCAATCCATTTCATCAATGATCTGAAGCGCCACTTCCTTTTCCAAACAAGGGCACCCATTCAGATCTCGAACGCGAAGTTCCCCCAGAACAGGATGTGAGGCTGTGCACTTGCCACCACGCCACTGTACTCTGAGACCAACCAAGGCGCTCGCTTTGCCAATTGGCACTAGTGGATCTACCATTTCAGGAGTTACCAGGGTCACCTGGGGTAATACTCATCTCCCGAGATCCAACAGCTAAAGACACCAACACCTTTTGCTGCGGAAACTGTTCACCAGGACGAAGTGATCTGAGAGGATGTGATGCCCCCGAGTCCAACATGCCCATTCCCGAACACTCATTGGTGTCAGAAACCCTGGCCACACGTAGGACGCATACTCCTCGGCCTTCTCCCTGCTTCGGCAACAACGTGGCATCCGACGAACCGACTCCACAGTCCGCCCTTCCATTCCTCCATTGAGAATGGGACCAAGACGCACACTGTCTTTCAGCATGCAAAACCATATTCTCAGCTGTTTTGTAATCCATAACCAAACAGCCATGTTCAAACCACAAGAGCTGGTCCAGCGAAGATTTTGCTCCCACGTGACACATCCCATTGATCACCGTGAGGTTCGCCCCAAACTCCAAAATCAACCAGAGAGGGATAATCAGGGGCCCATTGTCTTCCCTAATCAACGTCCCTTTCTCTGTAATCCTCATTTCCACACCACCCAGCGCGCTTTGCACCGTAACAGTAGTGTCTGGTAAACATTCCCATGGAAAAAGCGTCCGCGCAAGGTGTGTCGCAGCTGTGTCCACCAAAGCCACCCTATCTCCTTGTTGAAGTAACCCAGAATCACACAACATGCGAATACTAGGTTCGCCGCTCGAGCCGGCCTGCTGAGGTGACAGTTTCAAAGCTTTCAGCACCTCAAGAGCTTCAGTGAGGAATTGGTTAGGCGTTGGTGGAGTCGAAGGACTTGCTGAACCTCCTTCAGTTCTCCCATTTGCAGTCTCTTCACCTCCTTCAGCCACTACCCCATTTTCCACCTTTGCCGCCCTTTCCCCCTTTGGGAGAATTCCCTTTGAATTTATTCCTTTCGGAATTTGAGTCCGCATTGGGACTTGCACCATCTTTATATGGACACTGCGGCTGTAAATGGCCAACGGCCCCACATTCGAAACATCTTCCACGCTCCAGGGAGTCTTTGTCATGGCGAAACTTGCAGCGTGACCCGAACTTGCAGCCTGCTTCCGTCTTCCCATACACCCAACAGAATGGACGTTCACCATCACTGCTGTACCTTTTTCCTTTCCCTTTGCCTTTGTCACCCTCCTCTGTCTCGTCACCAGTTCCCTTTTGGGCCTTATTTAACCGTGCCCTTTTCTTGGCGTCCGAGTCCTGCTTCACCTCTTGATCACCAGCACTATGCAATTGCAGCTCAAACTCTGCTTGTAACATTTCAGCTAGTTGTGTCGCAGTTTCAGAGGTCGGCGAGTAGTCCACCCCCAATTTTTCCCGAAAGGATGCCACTCTGAAGTGAACCGTAGGGTGTTTTGCCAGCAATGCGGATGATAAAGCATCCAATCCTTTGATAAGCAAGGTAGCGTCCGGCTCGGCCGCTCGCAACTCCCTTAATCGGGAACGCCATTGCGCCCATTGACGCACTCCCTTAATGGCCTCTGAGATCGAGATAGCCGAAGATGGTTGCACCAAGAAGTTCAACATTGTACTGCGCTCGTTTGCTCCACCTGGTTGGTAAACCGTCAACAATTTGTAAAATATCATCACTGATCCCAACATTCGAGTGGAAACGATCTCCGTCTTCAATCTCTCCGGAATCGCCTGCAGCAATAGAGACACTGCCCTCTGCTCCAACAAAACGTGCGCAGTTTGAACTACATTGAGTCCTTCTAGCTCAGTCTTGATGCCCAACCTTTCCAGCGGAGAAACACTCAACCATTTGGTATACGCCTTATACGCCCTTGAATAGACGCATTGCCACCACACTCTTCCTGTATCTGTCAGCGAAGACAACATTGGCTCGATCATTGCGATCCAATCCCCTAGTGCCGTTGGATTGCTTGGCGCATAGTCCGCCAAAGTAGGAAGGCTCATCACATGCTTTCCAAGAGCCTCCGGACGTTCAGTTCCAGAACTATCACCACTTATCGGCACACCTCGCGGCACCACTGCTCCAGGGGGTAAAATGATACCACCACTAGGCCTTTGAGGCAGTCTCTGTCCCATACCAGGCGCAAAAGCTGCTACTGGAACCTTTTCTAATTCCAACTTCCCAGCTGTCATTTTCCACCGATACGGAACGTTTTCTACCATTGTATATCCACCCGGCTCTTCAGCATACTCCTGTGTTGCGGTTTCTCGAGCTGAGATAAAACCGGGCTGATTCGCCATAGGTGCGGCAGAACCGTCAACACCTGCTGGCAAGGCAGCTGTCTGTACCTGTGTCAAACCAGGCGGACCACCTGTATACACACCACTTGCCGAACCTCCCAGGGGGTAATTTAGTGGAGGCAATCTGGAGGGTTTCTTCCCTTCAGGTAAATGCAACATTGGCACCTCTCTTTCGGCCTCCACATTACTATCCTCCTTCCTGGACTCAGGCAAGGGTTGAAGATCACAACCTCTTGGCAGGTCGTAAACCTCAATCGGCAGCCATGCTCCATCAGGCGACACAGTCCAAAAACCACCCAAACCATCGGTGTAGAAAACTTGTCCTGGCAGATACTGTTTCTCTGGAGTCATACCCAAGGGATACGCAGCATTTGCGTCCACCACTCCAGTGCTCCGTGCTCGCGAAGCCGACCCAGATGCAGCAGAGGTATAACTTTTCTCCTCCACTCTATGCAACCTGTTTCCCAGCTCCTTTGTCTGCACCAACAGCTCTTTGAGTGCACGCTTCACCACTGCCATATCTTCACCTTGCTCTTCACCAGTCAGATCAGGAATAAGCTCTTCCTCGCCTTGTGTTTCACCAATATTACCTCTTTCCATCTGGCCCATTAAACCTGACGATGGCCTCTCAGCTGGTGCAGGTTCTCGATCCCGATGGTGGCCTCCTCGTATTTTCACCACTTCTATCCCCTCCGCTCGCAGGAAGACTTGCCGGCCTTGATTGCCTCAGTCTCATCTCTTCATGAGCCCGCTCGCTCCAGAAAGGATTCGCTGCTGGGAACGGAACCACTTCATTTTCCACCTGAGACGTTTGTTGTATCACTGCAACTTCCCTACCATCTGTCAGTGCTTGCACTACTTGCTGTCGTTCTTCACCCCCATCACCACGATTTTCTTCGGCTTCATTGGCCGCGGATGACAGTCCAGGTTCCGACCGACGCCGCATCATGTCCATTGCGCTAAACAAGCGTAAAATCTTACCTATACCGCAGGAAGCCTAATTTGGGCTCATAACCTACGGGGGCAACCGAAAGGGGAAAGGGATCAACCCCAACAGTCGCCAGAGGTTTCACCCTGAACCAACCAGCAAACACCAAAGACTCGAAACTTCTTTTTGCTACCAGGCGCATGGCCCAGTCTTGAGCCAATAATACCGGGCACATTGACCCTTTTTCTTTAACCTCAACACATAGGGTTTAGGGTTTTGGGTTTAGGGTTTAGGGTTTAGGGTTTGGAGTTTAGGGTTTAGGGGTCAGGGGTTAGGGTTTAGGGTTTATTGTTTACGGTTAGGCTTTAGGGATAGCTGCTGAAGCAAAATTGGAGGATGATTGGAGGATTCATCTCCGAAGTTGGAAGCCGATTGAGAGGCCCACTTCCAAGGGGCGCCTCTATAAGGTCTTAATCACCCTAAACCCTAAACCCTAAACCCTAAACCCTAAACCCTAAACCCTAAACCCTAAACCCTACACCCAACACCCTAAACCCTAACCCTAAATCCACCCCTGACCGCTACCTGGTGTCAAGGCATGATCTGAAGGAACCTGCATGTCGAGACCCAGGAGAAACCAGGAATAGAAAGGGGTGCCTCATTGTGGCTCAAAGGGGGCAATAAGGGAACCCAACCCCCCCCCCCCCCCCCCAAAAAAAAAAAAAAAAAATGAGAAGAAGGAATAATTGCCTACTCTGGGGCCTAGATGTGCATGTGTGCGACTTGGCACAGGGCCGTTTCTAGTCCTCAAGGCTATACCGGTAGAGGACTGCTGCGAAGGAGCCCAAATCAACAATCAAAAATTCACGGTTTAGGGTTTCGGGTTTTAGGGTTTAGGGCATCTGTTCCGCAACCACGACCCCAGATGGACCCCACACCCATGTCTAAGGACGGTCACTTCCCGCTGTTTGCATGGGCCTTCTCAAGATCTGGCTCGCGGGAAGCCCCATACATTTAGGCGGCCCCTCGTTCACCTGACGATTCGGCCACAGAAGCAGGATTGCAGGTTTGAGGTCGTGCCTGTCTACATTCTGCATGAGCCTTTGAATAGGCATTGTTCTGTCTACTGGTTGACGCCATGAAGCTACCGAATGAAAGCAGCAAGTGCTGGGCTGTGGCCCCGCCGCCCCCCACCCCCCGATTACACCAGAACTGTTTGTTGAGTCTCACTTGGTCAGCTCTCAGGTAGGCGCTGCTTCGCAACACCACCCTCGAACGCCTAAAACCATCAGAACAGCGAGTTAAGACTGGAAACGTGTCGGCAGTTTGTCGACATTTGAGGCTTCAAGATATGTGCTGCGGTGCACACGGTTTCAACATGCTCTCGGGCACCACAGGTCTGACGAACTGGGCCCAGTGCAACCACACGTCACTGGGCAGAACATCGACGCTGGCCGGCGCTCGTCGTGTCTGCAAACGTGCTCCGCGATCCAGATGGCGGAACTCACAAAGGAGCAGTTGCCCTCCGCACCCTCATCGGCGAAGACCATCATAGGATTCGCCGTGCCCCACCAGAAAACGTTGTAGTCGTAGAAGCCACTCCACCACCTCTTCCAGGCTTCACGGCGAGCATCGCTAACTTGCAGGTCTTCACACTCTGAGGCGTTCAGCTGAGACTGAAAGAAGTCTTCCCCTTGACATTGCTGGCGGCAGCCGTTGTCCGCATAGAGACCGGAAGTTGGTGACATGCAGCCACAGCTTTCGGGACAGAGCATGCGGATCAGGGGCAGATCCCTCCGGTCGCAGAAGGGCCGCGCCTTCTCGCAGTCCGTAACACTTTGATTTGTCAACGCCCTGACAGTGGGCCACAGCCAGTCTGCTTCCCAGAAGTCGGCCCCACGATCCTGGCAATGGGTGCCGTAGCTACGGCTCCCCATCCCGGTCTCTTCCGGAGCTTCCGTGTCTGATTGGGACAACCAAGCCTTAGGTGGCCCAGAAACCATCTCATAGTAAGGGCACCCTTTTTTGGGTTGGTTACTGTATAAGGGAACCCAGAACAACAAAAAAGGGCAAAGGTTACCACTGGGCTACCAAGAAGCCTGAAGGTCTTGCAGATCTCTGGCTCGCTTTACCGCAACATCGCCAACTCCATCGATGGAGCTCCTCCACATTTCATGGGCGACCTGGTCCTTCTGAAAGCTGAAGATCACCTCCGTGACCAAGGGCTGCATACCAGGCATGATGCTGCTGCTGGTGCTCATGCTGAAGTTGGTCGTCTCCATGACGAACATGGGGCCCAGAGTAGGATGGGTGCCATACACGAAGTCTCTGTTGCCGCCGCAAAGCATGTCTCGAGCTTGACGGGCCTCATCGGCATTGCTCTGTAGCGTTGTGGAGACGAACAAGCACACAGTCACCACCAATGCAACCAGCTTGAGCACACTCTGGGCATCTACGCCATGCCACATCTTCCTGGTACCGAGATCAAGTGGCTGAATTGATTGCATCTGCAGCAGCATTCGCCTGGGAGCCAGTACTCGGAAGAGCACATTATCGACCTCGAGCACAAAGTCCAGCGCTACGGCGTTCAGGAAAATTTCTGTGGTGTCACGAGTCTTGCACAGCCATAGTGCTCCAGACATGCCTAACAGCACGGCAACCGCAACACGGCAAAGCAGAGCCAAACTTTGAACAGCCAGCCGCAAACCGCTGATGCTCTGGAACGTGCGCTCACCCTCGCGTGTGCGTGCGACCAGTGTCTCGCCTCGGGGAAGCCGATACAGTGCCACGCCTAGGCGGCCCACATCTTGAAGCTCTGCGGCAACGTGGCACAACCAAACGGAGATTGCCAGGCTGCTCAGAACCTCTACTCCCCCTTACGACCTTAAATGAAAATAACATTTTTAGTATCCTCTTGGGTTCTATATAAACCAAAAAAACACAAAAGAATTCCCCAAGGGGTGATGGAGGAACCACGCCAACCCCGACGTTTGGGAAGGCGGGGCCGAAGAGGGGCTGCAAGTAGTCGCCGATCTCCCCGAGCAGGTTGTTGTTCCTACACTGAACTTGGATCCCCAGCAAAAAGTCTATCTGTTGCGCTGTTTCTTAGGAGTTATAGTACCAAAAATATGAACCCCAGCAAAAAGTTTATCATTTGCGCTGTTTCTTAGGTCTTCGGAGTTATAGTAAAAGTTATTTCCAAGTACCCATAAGATTCCACCAATCTTGGTCGAATGACGTTCCTTCACACACTTTGCTCACCAAAGATGCACCCGACGCACCGTCATAGTAGAGAACGCTGTGGCCGTACATCACACGCCACTCCTTCAAGTACTCCAGGTCATACTTCGGATCAGCATCTAAGAATGATGCATACACGACCCAGCAAAACAGCAACTGCATGCCGAAGCAGATTCCGAACCCAAGGCAGATCATCAGGGACCCAAGACAGCCAGTCTCGTCCAGACCCAGAATGAGTAGTGCCTATACTCCCCTTAGAACCTTAATAAAAAAAATATCTTTAATGGGTTTTATACAACAAAAAATGATTCCCAAGGAGGATATAGGTGCATCCCAGAAAGAGTCTTGCAAAGAATGCTGTAGCCTTGCCTCGCTCACCACGCTTTTCCTGTTCTTGGAATGCCTCGCCATCTCCATTGCTTGCACTGGCTCTTCCACCTTCACCTCGTGCTCCTGGCTCTCATCCTCTTCTTTGGGTGGCAAATCCATCGCCAGCTGCTTCTCCACAGTGAGGAGGCGATCTTGGACCATCTTCAGCTGGTACTGGATTCCGGCCACATCCTCGCTCACGCGGGCAGCGAGATTGTTTTCGAGAAGCAGCTCCAGGCGCTGTAGCCGCTGCTCCAGCTCAGCCATGGCACTTAGAATCCTAAGCACGCGATAAGAGAAGATGCTTCTCCATGCTTTCTGTTGGCTGCTTCAAGAAACCCTGCGGCTTCGCTACGTTTGTGCCGGCCCATTGTTCAACACATCCAGAGCCGACGGCTCAAGGCATTTGGAGAAGCCATGGGGCCATAGCCGTGTCTCATGGCCATAGCGCACGCCCGGCAAAGCACCTCAACACGAGGTAGCCGGCAGCCGCGATCCTCACAAAATGCAGGGATGTGCAGGGTCATGTTGCCCTAAACCCTAAACTCTAAACCCTAAACTCTAAACCCTGAACCCTAAACCCTAAACCGTTTCAGAATGGCCAGTCGCTGGCCAAGGAAGCCAAGAGGGCCACTTCGGGGCCCTCTTTGGCACATCTTGGAACCTTGGCAAAGGGTTTAGGGTTTAGGGTTGAGGGTTTAGGGTTTAGGGTTCAGGGTTTAGGGTTTAGGGTTTAGGGCTTAGGGTTTAGGGGGCTACGACATCACATGTGACATGGAACAGCACGCACCCGATGAGTTGGCTTCCTCCACAAAGCTTACTACTAGAACAGCCCCGTCTGGCTACTATAGGGGTAAGAATCATCCCCCCACCCTCACCCCACCCCATGACTCAGGGTTTAGTGTTTAGGATTAGGGTGGGTAAGCTACTTGTTGCCCATGGTGAGGACAGATAGCTTCTACGGCAGGACAGGGATTAAAGAGCCCCGTTGGCCTGAGTTTCTCTGCAGTGACTTGGGCTGTTTACATCCAAGGCTGTTGCCCAAACCAACACATGTTTCGCCTCAAAGCTGGAGTGGTCTTTGTCAAGGAGACGGAACGGAAAGCCAAAGCGGGTGTGGAGTGGACTGCTAGACAGACCCCCTGAGGGTTGAGGTTGTAGGGCTTAGGGGTTGTCAGGTTGGGAGCTTCTTCGTAGGCTTCTCAGGAGACCTGCAAAGACACTTGTTGGAACGCAGGGGCCAATATTGACATCAGAGCCAACGACCGCAGCCCTCTGGATCATTCTCAGCACGAGCTTTTCAGACAGCACGCAAAATAATTGGGGTCTGGAGAATGAAGCGCTCGCAAGCTGCAATATCCAACAAGGCCACATTTTGCTACTTGGGCATGGAAAGCGGGTCTGCAACCCAGGCTTCTGCTCAAGCAGCATCCTAAATCTATCCTGACAGTTGACCGGGCCAAGAAGGAAGGGCCTCGGAGCTCCATCAAAATTTTGCTGCTGGAATCAGAGTCATCTGAGCAGGGTTTGGGGCTTAGAGTTTTAGCCGGTGATTTTGAAGATTGACCAGCTACTGCCAAGGCAGTAGATGAGGCTCTCGCTCGAAAGACTCGTTACACGGTGCCAGCATTAAAAATCAGCCGGCCACAAAAAGGGTTGTGGGGGCTCTCACAGCGCAGGTGGTTGCCCTTCTTTGTCCACGGGGGGAGCTTCATTCTTCTCCGGCTGGCTGCTTGATGTTCCAGTGTCGCCCGCCACTTCTGGGGGCGGGTGGGTTTTGGCCGTTTCCATGGTAATCATCAGGACGGAACCCAAGAGCAGAACGACTCCGGCCAGCGTCACTGCATCAGGGAGGATGCCAAACACGGCGATCTGGCCAATGTAGCCGAAGAGAATGTCGCAGCATGTCACGATGACCCCACTGACGCCTGTAGGCGCCAGTGCAAAGCCGACGCTCAGCAAAGTCGTCTGCGAAGCAATCAGAACTGTCAGAATAAGCACCCACAGCACAGCCCAGCCTTGGTTGTAAAGAGCACGATGCAACAAATGCCTGGGGGGAGATCCATGCAACATTGCTGTCTCATTTCATGGCCTTTGGGCGCTTTTGTCTCGAGATCCCTAATCCTACATCCTAGATTTAAACCCTAAACCCTAAACCCTGAACCCTAACCCTATACACCCTATAAACCCTATAAACCCTATAAACCCTATAAACCCTATAAACCATATCAACCCTATAAACCCTATAAACCCCATAAACCCTATAAACCCTATAAACCCTGTAAACCCTATAAACCCTATAAACCCTCTAAACCCTATAAACCCTATAAACCCTAAACCCGCAAGACAAGTCACCAGGATGATGGCTAAGCTTGTCGATGGTGGAGCCAAGGTCTGTTTCCCACATCGGCAAAGCCGCTAGGAGAAGCAGAATGGCACCGCGCTGCAAGCTGGCGGAAAGGGTAGAAATCAGGGGTGACACCTGTGCTGGGGTTAGGGTTTGCAGCTTTGGGCCATTGGGGTTTTGGGTTCAGGGTTTGAATGGGCTTAGGGTTTAGGGTTTGAAGGTATTGAATTCAGTGCTTTTGGACCCGAGCCCCCTAAGACCAAAACCCTGCAGCCCGCACCTCCTTACCGAGCTTTCTGCAGCATACGACCATACCACACAAGCCCAAGCCTGACACGGCGGCAAACAAATAGCCTCGGCTGTCTGGTAACTTCATATTGTTGTGCAATACATGGCCAGGCTGTATTTTGATGGCATCTTAAGAACTTCAAAGAGCAAGCCAGATGTAAAAGACTCGGACAGTATTGGTCCTAGGGATTGGTTTTATGGGGACAGCACCCTTGCTACCCTGGACGTCAAGAGTGCTGTACTGTCCCAAACTTTGTGGGGCCCCGAAAAACCAACCCCAAAGAGCCAGAATGCTGTACTGTCCGAGTCTTTTAGGCCTGCCAGCTGCGAGAGCCCTTGAGGTTCCAAAAGATTGGTCTATGGGTGTTTTTGGTGACAGTACAGCGTTTTTGCTCTTTGGGATTGGCTTTTTGGGACAACACTGGACGCCAAAAGTGCTGTACAGTCCCAATCACCCGTCCCGCAGTAGGTTCTCTCATGGGCCACCAGGATTTGGGTTGGTTCGTGTTGCACTTCCGGTGGCATTACTTTTGGTTGGAACCTCATACTAACAAGCCACACCCCAAAACATTATCATTTGGGCCTCGTTCAGCTTTATGTCGGATGAGAACTTACATTCACTTCTGGGCTTTAAATTCACATTCAAGCCCAAATAGAAATTTGCATTCACAGCTCACACCCTAAAGGATCTTCCTCTGAGAAATTCTCGGGCCTCATGTAAAGAAGTTTAATTCGACATCGAAATTCTCAAAAGCCACACTGTCATAATCCTCGTCTGGGCCTGCAGTTAGGTTTGCCTGGATGTTAAATTAAATGCCACACCTTATGAAATCTTCTCTGGGGCCTGGTCCGCCACAAACTCTCATAGGGCTTTCAAAGGTTGCAGCCTAAGAAACCCTCATCTGGGTTTGCTCCTTGATGTATTTCAGCATGGCTGTATATAAGAAGCTCGCATGCTAAGAAATTCTCACCAGGGCTTCGTGCGCAAGTAGATCTGCTAGAGATAATGGTTCGTGTTGCCAGGCCACACCCAAAGATATCATCTTATGAGCCTCATTCGCAGTTAAATCAACCCAACACAGGCCACGTCGTTTGAAATCCTTTTTGGGGGTCAGTTGGGTTTTGTATTAACAAGGCACAACCTAAGAAATCCTCATCTGGGCTTCGTTCGTAATTAACCCCAATTAAAAGCAGATAAACAGGCCACGGCCCAAGACATCCTCTTGTATATACGCCTCAGTCGTATATACAGCTACTTGAAACCAATCACTGAAGATCCTTGCAAAAACTTGCAAGTCGCCGAGGTAAGGCTGCTCCTTCACAGTGGTGAAGATAAACCTTTTTGCTGACCCAGATGTGTAAAGGTAAGGGTTTAGGGTTTAGGGTTTATTTCGGGTTTAGGGTTTAGGGTTTAGGGTTTAGGGTTTAGGGTTTAGGGTTTAGGGTTTAGGGTTTAGGGTGGGTTTAGGGTTTAGGTTTGGGGTTTTAGGTTTGGGGTTTAGGGTTTAGGGATTTCACAAGAGTTTAGGCTTTAGGGTTAGGGGGTTGAAGAGTTAGGATTTCCACTCCCAGATAGGATACAAGTAGGAAGGCTCTTCCTTGTAAACACGGAGGGGGCCAAATTCACCAAGACCAGCCTGGGGATGCCAGCATGGAAGGCAACCCATGTCATTAAAAACAACTCCATTCCAATCACCACCTGAGCTGCTCTGGCTTCGAAACCAACACTGCCCCAAAGCCAGTGGCAAGAAGCGCCGCGACCCTCAGTCTGCCAAAGGCCTCTCCGAAGAGCAACCATCCTTGGTAGCCCCAGCAACCACAGCACAGTAAGGGCACCCATTTTTGGGGTTGGTTCTTGATAAGGGAACCCAAAACCACAGAAAAAAGGGTAAGGGGTATACCACTGGGCCACCAAGCATCCAGCCACAGCCGATGCGAAGACGTTGGTGCTGGAAAGCGCCATCGTGTCACCCGCTGGACAGCCAAAGAAGGTGGCCAAGACTGTACAAGCCAGCGCGAAGATGCTGGCGAATCCCCGGGCGAAGGTCCAGATCTTCATGCTCAGGGAGCTGGGCCACTGCGCACGCTTTCGGATCTTAGGCAACAGCAAATAGACCAGCAAGGCGAGGCCATGGATGAAGCCGGCACTGCCGAGCATAGCAAAGGCCGGCCATTCTTGATGCTCCAGCCACTCAGTCAGCACCACCAAAGCCACGAAGGTCAGGGAGCCTCCTGCCGTCGCCAGCATTCCCCACAGCGCCTCATGCTTCGAAGGTGCCATGAGCGAGTTCACAAGGGCCCGCGTCTATGAGCCTCCTGCAAAGTAAACATCAAAGACAAGGTCACTCGCCTGGGCTCTCGGGCGCACGTCACGGATAACCCCACACCCTCCGCCACTAGGGCCCCAGCGGGCTCCAAGAAGTCTTCCAACGTCAACATGTCCTGCCTAAGTACTGGGGCCACTACACTCCACGCACATGGCGTACTAGATGTACGGCACAATCAGAGTAAGGCACCGGGCAGAGTATGCAGAATGCAAATCTCTTTTTTGCCATGGCACTGGTATCTTGTGGGGTATCACTTCCAGCATTGTCTGCACTATCGAACAGACCCCTCTGTGAGAAACAACATGCTGGTGTGGCCAATAACCCCGAAGGTTGCGACCTTGAGAGCTCAACACAAGTAACTATGAAGCTCGCTTGAAGCTATCACGACCTTCGCGATGAACCACGTGAAGTCTGAACATCCGCGCTCATTCCCAGTTCTCAACGCGAGCGACATGAATTCCCGAGCATGCGGATGTGCGGAAGGGATCTGGTCACCTCAAAGATACTGGGCCCCATGAGAAATCTCAATGTGTGGGTAGCTTTTTGCATGACATGCATGAACTTCCAATGCATTGCCGTGCGCGACACAGATTTCATGTGTGTTCACACCATCAATGAAGCAAGCAGGACCCTACGTGTACAGACAAAACAAAGCTGAGATCACTTCTTAATCAAGACTTCCCATGAGAAGTGCGTCCTACCAAAGTTTTGTCAGCAACGCGACGTACAAGTGCTGCGGTATTGATAACGCAGGCTGCTAAGATGTTGCCTCATACATGCTCAACACCAAAAAGCCTAAGCCCACAGATGCATATAAATTCGACCCTGAACCCTAAATCTTGGCCGGTCTAGCATCTAGCTTAGCCCAGGGCCCAAGTGCATAGACTCAAACTTGACTGGGCAACGCGGGATAAGGTCCTAAGGTCGTACCCATAGAAGGCTCCCCCAATAGGGGAACCATTGGGGGGGGGGGGGGGGGGGGGGGGAGGCGGCTGGCTGATCTAAGCTGATCTAAGCTATCGTTTTGGCGTGGCTTATAAGGGCACCAAGGAAAGGACCCGGGATGGCCCTACACCGGAAAACCTAAACCCTGAACCCCTATATAACCCTAAGCCCTAAACCCTAAACCCATGGTTTCAAGTTGGCACGGCTTGAACTCTTTTCCGTCTGCACCAGTCTTACCGGAACGCCTGCGTGAAGCTCGCCCTGAGCTCGCTGGCGACGCTGTGGCGCAAGGCCGCGACCTTCAGAAACGCAAAAAATGGTTTAGGGTTTAGGGTTTTAGTCGGTTTAGGGTTTAGGGGTTTAGGGTTAGGGGTTGCAACATGGTTCTGGTAACACCCATCCCGAACCCGAAGACGACCGCCTCACGAGCGGCTTCTCCAGCGGGCCCATGTGGACTGCACTCCAACAGCTGGAGCTGTTGGGAAGTGATGCCTTCTGCCTTCCACAGGGCCACAGGGCCGCGCTTAAGATATATGAGCGAACAAGAAGAATCATCTTGCCTTTGCAACTACACTAGATATGGCGCTATATGCATGGCTCCTCAACCTGCGCCCTCGTAGCTTGGTCTCACTTAAAACTGTGAAATCGCGGAGTCCGAGGGCCTCCTGAAGAGCATCCAAGAGTGCAGCCACTTCACGGTCCTCTGCTCGGCGCACATGTGGGGTGCAAATTTTAGGTTTGGGGTTTAGGGTTTAGGGTTTAGGGTTTAGGGTAATATAGGCACGGCATCAGCACAGGTTAGGGTGGGTGAGGACAGCGGACAAAAAATGCTGTATCACTCCAGAGGCAGTGAATTTGTTGCCCTCCCCCAAGACCTTTGAAGCCCCACCCGAATTTTAAAGCCTGAGCCTGCTATCCCAAAGTGCCAACATGGGGTCGGGGTTTAGGTGCTGAGAGCACTTTTGGGACAGTCGTCTGAGGCTGCTGCCCACATGCGGTGGGCCTTCACGCGGTTGACCTGGTCGAGCACTCTTAGCACTGCAGAGAGCTCAGAGTCAGAGTTTGCTTAGCTCAGCAACAGCCCAAACTTTACGGTGTAGGACTTGGGTCTAGTTCATAGGGCTCAAGCTTTAGGCTGAGTCCTATTAACCCTATACGCCCTATATAAGCAACCCTATACAAACCCTAACAACCCTGTAGAATCCTGTCAACCCTGTACCCCTATAAACCCCTAGACCTTCAGGGACCTCTGGGAATCTCGAGTCCCCCAAAGCCGCCAGGCCTTCTCCGCAACAGCTTTGGTGCGGAAAGAAGCATCCTGTGCAATGCAGCGAAGGCCCCTTGTTCAAGGGAGTTTAGGGTTTAGGGTTTAAGGTTTAGGGTTCAGGGTTTAGGGTTTACGGATTGAGGGGAAGGGGGGGAGGGTGGTTGGGTTGAGGCCTCGAGAAGTTTCAGCGTTAAGAAGCTCTCTGATGGTAACCCAATGGCTTGAGATATCCGTCACCAGAACGACCTCAAACCCGAAGCCCCAAGCCCAATCCCGAACCAACAGAGCCCCCCCAAAATGGGATTACATACCCTATACTTATATAATTCCGATGAAGGTATATTAATCCTAATTAACCCCAAAACCCTAAATCCTAAGCAGTCCTCGAGGCGCTGCTCCACGCGGGCTTGGAATGCCTGCTGGAGAAGGCAACGCTTGGGTTTTGGGGGTGGTTCTGGCCTTTCGTTAGGGCTTAGGGATTAAACGCTTGGGGTTTAGGGGTTAAAGTAACAGAGTACTTGCATCCTGCTGGCTAAGTTCAGCTTTGTCTTGCAACAGAAGGAACCCTGAACCCTAAACCCTAAACCCCAGACCCCAACCCCTAAACCCTAAACCCTAAACCCTAAACCCCAAACCCTAAACCCCAAACCCGAAACCCGAAACACTAAACCCGGCTTCTGCGCTTTCCCAGCGAATTGTGCTGCCCGGCTTCTCAGCGACAGATTGCTTGTCGTCTGCCGACTTCTTAACTTTTCCAAGATATACAAATATACTACTACTATTTCAAAAATGACCAGAATAATAAGAAGAAGAATAACAAATTCCCAATATAGATAATATTCTGAATTTTACAAGGTATAAGGATAGAATGACATAAGGATATACTACTTATAATGTTCTGAGCCTTACAAGATATCCTGATGTAAGAACAATTTAACGTAACAAACATGAATAGAATAGAAATACAATGCTTTAAGGCAGCTTCATGGGATACTCCGTAAGCTTGCGGCATGGCAACCATCAACGCATCCGACCGATGCTCGCTTGGAGTTGGCGGTGTTGAGACTCGTGTCATTGGGAGACAGTGGGCTTGATTCGTCTGCCCTTTTCAAATCAATGCTACGAATTTTGTTGATCAACTTTGCCTCATTAATATTTACATGATAACAAAGCACTAGTGTTCAACATACGAATACTGCCAACATGTTTTTTCATGTCATTTTCCATGTTCCTGTTTATGAACCTTAGTATTGCAGTACTAGTAATGTGAAGACTAATCTTCATGATGATATTGTAAAACAACATCTTTGTTCAAATCGTTTTAACATCATTCACATGTTTCGAATGACCAGTGCTAACAATACTTACAATAGTGTTCCCATGAACTCACGTTCTTTCAGGGTTCAGGGCCCATCTTTGTTCCCTGTCTTCGGCCTCCGCTTGCCTCAAGGATTCAGCTGCCATCTCTTCCAAGGCAGAGCGCATCTCATTGGCCAGCGCCTCGGATCGCGAATGGCTGACCGTACGGGGCTTGGGAGCCCTTGTTTGGGGTTGAGGACTCCTAAACTCTAGATGCCCAAAGGCTTCGGGGATTTGGGGTTCACCGTCCAACACCTTCCAAGCGAGCAGGAACCCGCCTTCGCAGGCTTTTCCCGCAAAGGCGCGCGAGCCTCTGCTCACAAACTTCCCAAGGGTTGCTCACGGGTCCAGCACTCATGCCACTCCTTGCCCCAGCCTCAGCAGCAGCAACTGCTGACCGCAAAGAGGATCTCTCTACCGCCGCAGACGCCAGCCTCAAGTCACATCTCGCTTGCTGGTATCCAGCTGTCGAAAGTGCTTTTCGTTGGGGGCTGTTTGATCGAGGTTCAGTCTTAGCTGGGCAAGAGCCGGTATGTGATGCGAGCATGATTCTGTGGGGGTAATGTGCGCGAGGAAATGCACGCGGCTTAGGATTGCGCTGATGGCAGCACTTCGTGCCACCAATGATGAGTCCAAACAACTTGCCCCACAAGTCAAAAACCAAGGAACTGGCTCCAAAACCCTAAACCCTAAACCCTGATACCCTGAGACCCTGAGACCCTGATACCCTCAAGCCCGGTAGGCAAGGGCTCCGAGGAAAGGCTGAGCACTGCAGGAGCGACAATCTCTGCAACCAGAAGCCGAGCGTGCGAATTCTGTGCTTTTGTAGGCACCGCGCCGGTCCTCGGTATGTTGTAACAGCGACTTCTCCTGGCTTCAAACTTTTGAGGATTTCGGGCTCAGGGTTTCGGTTTTGGGGTTAAACCCTACCTTAAGGGAGCTTCTGGGACTTCCATCGTTATACGATCAGAGCTGATGGCAAAGATTCTGGTCAACTGCCTCGATGGTTATTTGTGCTGCTCCTCCTCCTCCTCCTTCGTTGGCGCGTCTTGCAGGGGCTGTTACCGCCACATTTGCTATCAAAGCCGAGGTGTTTCAGTTCGCACTGCGAGTAGTACCGACGTTCTCTCCCCCACTCCCCTAAGCAGCAGCAAGACAACCCACCCGAAACCCAAAATTAGAAACCCTAAGACCCCAGACCCTAAAGCCCAAACCCGAAACCTGCAAACCCCACCCAAACCCCAAACCCTGAACCCAAAACCCCAAACCCTAAACCGTAAACCCTGAACCCTCAACCCTAAGCCCTAAACCCTGAACCCTAAACCCTAAACCCTAAACCCTAAACCCTAAACCCTAAACCCTAAACCCTAAACCCTAAACCCTAAACCCTAAACCCTAAACCCTAAACCCAAGCAGCCTGGGCAACCGCCGCCTCGAGCTCCGCTAGCTCCTGGTCTCAGAGTCTTGGCGTGTGGGCTTTTCTTTGGTGTGGTTTAGGGTTTAGGGTTTAGGGTTTAGGGTTTAGGGTTTAGGGTTTAGGGTTCAGGGTTCAGGGTTTAGGGTTTAGGGGTATGGAGACTCTTTCAGGGTGGCACTTCCGGGATACTCTGCAGAACTGTCCCGGCGGGGTACGCTCCAGGGATTCTCGCGCCAGCGGTTCTGTGGGAGGCGCCTGGTCTGACTATGACTATAACCCCTAGCGCGGGAAGCTCGTGAAGAGAACGATGGTACTCGCCAAGCCCATCCTCATCATCATCATCATCATCATCATCATCATCGTCGTTGTACGAGATGGCCGTTGAAGTAACCATGGTTTAGCTACTCCGATGGAGATTCCGAGTTCATGTCTTCACCCTTGAAACCAGAGAATCTGAAGCCCTTTTTTCAAAGGTTTCAACCTAACCCTAAACCCAACATTATACCCTAAACCCTCAAGCCCCTGTAACTTGAAACTTCTAAACAACAATCCAAAACAGAAACTCCGCGAAACTCCTCGAAACTTCCCCGGACCTGAACCCTTAATAATTTCAATAAACCCTATAGGCACCTCCGACGAGTCTGACTTGCCCTTCGGTGCTATGTCCTCGGCTCTTTTGCAGGGATCTGGGACCGCTTCAGCTAGGGAATGCCAGAAGGGAGCCCTGGAGAGGATCCTGGATCCTAATTACTAGGCCATCTCTCCCTCTAAACCCTAAACCCTAAACCCTAAACCCTAAACCCTAAACCCTAAACCCTCAGATTAGCCACCCGAAGCCCAAGCCGCAGCCCCTACATAACCCCAGGCATCCCTTGTAAGGGTCCCCTCCAGCAGTCTCCCTTACATGGAGAGAGACTTAGTATCGTGAAAGGTTTTATAGCAGGGCGCCATTGGAGGTGTAGGGTTTAGGGTTTAGGGTTGGAAGGGCTCAGGGTTTGGTTACTTGTCCAGCATGTTGAATGAGCAGACCTAAACCCTAAACCCTAAACCCTAAACCCTAAACCCTGAACCCGGTTACTTCACCGTAAACCCTCAGACTCTGAAGCCTGGGCTGTGCAACCGGGACACCAGCTGGGCCTCCAACTCCGCACACCTTGCAGTTTAGGGTTTAGGGTTTAGGGTTTAGGGTTTAGGGTTTAGGGTTTAGGGTTTAGGGTTTAGGTTTAGGGTTTAGGGTTTAGCAAACTCGGTGGCTTCTTTTCCCCACAGCTTGTTGTGGAGTTTGGGGCTTGGGGTATGGCCTCACCCTGCGACCCTGAAACCCTAGATCAGAAGTGTCAGAGTTTCAGGGTTTAGGGTTTGGGCAAAGGTGTCTGTACATCGAAATTCCCCTGAGGACAGCAAGCTCACTTACCCAAAAGCTGGGCTCCAAGCAGGGCCTCCAATCGCTTGGCTTCCTGAGCCCGGGTTGAGGGCGTAGGGCAGAATGATTCTGAACTTGCAACGTGCATGGATGCATTTTCAAGTCCACAGACATTCGCACGTAACCCTAAACCCTAAACCCTAAACCCTAAACACCCTAAACCAAAAACCAAAAACCAAAAACCCTAAACCCTAAACCCTAAACCCTAAACCCTAAACCCTAAACCCTAAACCCTAAACCCTAAGACCAGAACTAAGTCCGCTGCCGCAGTTTCAGACTCCAGCTGTCTGTGAGTTTCATCCATCTGCCTTCGCTCAGCCTGCCAGCAAACGTGTGCAGCGAAGCACCAGCCGAACCGGATACCCTAAACCCTAAACCCCAAACCCCAAACCCCTTACCCTAAACCCTAAACCCTAAACCCTAAACCCTAAACCCTAAACCCCAAACCCCAAACCCCAAACCCCAAACCCCAAACCCCAAACCCTACACTTAAGCTTCAGGTGCCTCCAGCTCTTGCAGGGCCATGTTGACCTGTGGAGCCGTGGCTACATCGAGGTAGCTGTCTTCGGCCGCTACTGCGTGGGGTTTAGGGTCGAGGGTTTGGGGTTTAGGGTTTCGGTGCTTCTGTAAATGGGGTCCCTTCTGAAAGTCCTTCATAAGGCTGACATATTCTCTAGAGGACCCTACAAGCGACCTTAACTGAGATCCTACACTGCTTGCCACAAATACCCTGCAAAACAGAGACGATTCCGGCTCTATCGTGCAGAAGCTGGCCTCTTCTGCAGTTCTGGCACGCTGATGATCTTGCCTCGCCACCTGACGCATGGCAAGATCGCTTTCCAGCAAAGGCAGCCTTGGCAGGACCACCATCCTGATCTTAGGGTCTTAGGGTTTAGGGCTTAGGGCTTAGGGCTTAGGGTTTAGGGTTTAGGGTTTAGGGTTTAGGGTTTAGGGTTTAGGGGTTTAGGGTTTAGGGTTTAGGGTTTAGGGTTTAGGGTTTAGTGCCCGACTCCAGTTGCGAGCCTGTCAGGACCTCCAGCATCCTTCGCGCCCTAGGCCCAGAACCCCACAAAGGCCTTCTTTTGGGGTTTACGGTTTAAGGCACCTGGTCCGTGAAGGCCTGCCGCTGCTGCTGCAAGAATAACGTGGCCTGCGGCGGATCGTTCCAAGGATTTGGGGTTTGATTTAGGATTTGGAGCTAGGCTGTTGGGACTCATGTAAGCCTTTGATGCATTGAGGGCCAGGGAACCCTATAGGATTTCGGGGTGGCGCAGGCAACAAGAGAGGCAGGAATCAGGTGAAGGGGCACCCGGCGGAGCTCAGTGAGTGCCAGGCCCCATGTCTTATCTCGAGATGGTGGTCGATCCCAGTCATGCCTTTTTGGTGTCCTACAGCCACACAGAACATCCCATGATAAGGGCACCCGAAACTGCCCTCAACCCTAGACTCTAATTAGGCCCTAAACCCCTAAACCCCTAAACCCTAAACCCCTAATCCCCTAAACCCCTAAACTCTAGACCCCTAAAACCCCTAAACCCCTAAAAACCCTAACCCCCAAACCCCAAACCCCAACCCCTAAACCCCAAACCCCAAACCCTAAACCCTAAAACCCAAACCCCCTAGACCCCCGCGGACCTCGGCGAGCTCGGTGTCAAGTTGCTGTAGCTCCGCGCGGAGCTCTTTCGCAGACGTGCCCTTGGGCGACTTGGGGATGGCCAGCAACTTTGTGGTTGGGCTGCTGAGGGTTTAATTTGGGGTTTGGGGTTTAGGGTTTGGGGTTTTAGGGTTCAAAAAATAGCTTCAAATAATTCTATATTTTTTTTTATCAAATTCATTGTTATTATGGTCTAGGGGGTCTAGGGAGTCTAGGGATCGTCTAGCGATAGTCTCGGGATAGTCTAGAGGCCTTAGGCGCTCTTCGGTGACCACGCATTGGCATGCTGAGCTCTAGGCCTCTGGAGGAGGGATGCCGCAAGCCGCTGCATCGGCGCTTTCACCACGAGTGGGCTCCATTACTCCGCGGGAAATTCAGTCGGAAGCCCTCGTCGCATGTTCCGGTCTTTGCTCTGTGCGGGTTGTGTGCGCTCCTGGGCCTTAGCCCAAGGCGTGGCTCTGCATCACTGCCTCGTGCTTTGCATCAAAAGCCTACCTACCAGGATGGGCTATTAGGCCCTATAAATCCCCATAAGCAACCCTATAAAGGTGGTTATAGGGCATAATGCCCATGCTAAACCCTAAACCCTAAACCCTACACCCTAAACCCTAAACCCTAAACCCTAAACCCTAAACCCTAGAGAAGGATGCAAGGATGCAACTCCCATGCCGTTCTTGCTTGCAGTTGAGGTCAGTGGCCCTGTGCGATCACGAGCCCGTTGCCATGCTGCGGCTCCTAAATCTTTTGGGGCCTTCATAGTTAGAACAGGGATTTTATTTATTGTGTTTTTTTTTGGGGGGGGTCGGGGGTATTATTCTATATCTATAACAAGGACCATAAGGGAATACTAGTAGCAGTTATTCCGATCAGGCACTTGTTGCGCACGAGAACTCGTCGCTGCACTGACTCGCATCCTCTTTCGCACGGAACTGCACTCCACTTTGCTAAAGGGGATGCAACGTCTAACTCCAAAAGTCTATACACTTTGAGCCTGTTTTTGGACGACACATGCAGGACCAAAACGCCCAGTCATGTGAGGCCTCGCAGGCCGCGTAAGCCTCACAGGCCTCGCAGGCCTAGCATTGAAACTGCGAAGATGTCACGCCACACGCCTCCGGGCAGCTCGGGTGCTTCAATCATCTCGTGTATTGTCTGAAGAACAGCTGGTGAATCCCAAAACCTAAACCTCCAACCCTCAACCCTAAATTCTAACAACCCAAACCCTCAACCCCAAACCCTAAACCCCACACCCCAAACCCTGAACCCTAAACTCTCAACCCCAAACCCCTGCCTGGTGGATGGCGTCCAGAGTGCATGGCATGGGAAGCTTGAAATGCTCGCTCAGGCCGGCATCTTTGCGGGCCGAGGCGATGGCCTGTATGGATTGAGGGGTGCACGATACTCCCCTTAAAGCCCTAAATGAAAATATTGGTTTTTCTTGGGTTATGTATATAATATTCCTGCAGTAAGGGGGCTACAGTGTAGCGTCTGGGGGTGTGAATAACCACTTGGCTTGGGCAAAGCAAGGATGAAAGGAGGACGGAACAGGCCTTCTTGGCTGCTCCGAGAACACTGTATGCCAGCCTGAGACATGTTTATCTGCAGGGTGTGAGCACAGGCGACGCGCGCGCACGCGCGCGCGCGCGTTCAGCGGAATGCAGCAAGGCAGCATGAACGGTGGCTCTCCAATCGCTTTGGAGCCCAATACTCCCTTTGGGAAGGGATTGTCGCGCAGCAGCTCAACGCGGAACCTGGGTCTGTCGACCACCATGGCCATGGACAAACAAACTTCAACAAGTCGCCGGCCTGACGCCATATTTGTAGTAACAGCATTCACAACCAAAATCTGAACTACTAACATAATATAAACAAGAATCATCGCACTAATGTAAAAATGTTACGGGCTTAAAGAGAACCATGATAACGCAAAGCAGCTCGACGGGAACTTCCGCGGCCATCGGGGGCTTGTAGGCCCAAACACCTTGGGAACGCTCCACCCCACGGGTGTCTCGGAGCGGCTCTTCGTACATGTAGTAGCCAATACCTGAGCGCAAGACAGTGCAAGGCCATCTGGCATCTCCTGCATACACCTCCAACATATGGGAATTCCCGAAATTAGGGGGGTACCTTCTTGGGGGGCCTTATTACAAGGGAATCCTACGATTTGGGGGACTAGATTAGGGGTCCCTTGTTTTCGTAAGCCCCCATATTTGCATGCGAGGTCGCCCCAGACGAAAGCACCTTCCAGTTGGCCAATATCAATGCCGGGGTTGATGGACTGTCCAACATCATAAAGGATGTCTGAGCGCAGGGTCCTGAAACCCATCATCAACATGTCAGAGTCATAGCTAGGAGTGAGCCCAAACCCTGTAGAACCTACCCGCCCAGTAACGCTGCTCTCCTGACTTCACCAGTCAGCACGTCCAGCTCCACTTCCGAAACTCCTGAACCAGAGCGAGTGCAGATTACGAGTACTACCCTTTTCTTCAGAACCCCCCCAAAGAGCAGAATATAATCTTCCTTATATGGGCTTGGCCCAATACCCCCCTTGTCGCGGGGGGCCGGCCCCCATCTTGTTACAAACCCTTGTCGCGCCAGCTATGTTTCAAACCTTTGTCGCATAGCATTCTAGAAAACGCCCCTTCTCGCAAGCCTTGTCGCGCAAGGCTTGTCGCAAGAACTGGTTTTTGTTACAAACTACCCTTGTCGCGCCGTGGCCGCCCGGGTGCCTGTTACAAGCCTAGCGTTTTGGGCCGTGCCCATATGGGTAACATTACTATCTACATCCCCTTTTTTTTTTGTTGGGGGGGGGGGGGGGGGGGGGGGGGGGTTCTTAAGCAAATCGTAGATTACGTTCATCATGGCACATGTCACAGCGGCCACACCCCAGCAGCGCCTGCTCCATACGTGAAATAGTCTCCATGATGCTTGCCCAATGTATTGCCTTCCACATCCGTGGTGTACCTGTCGGGGTTTCGGGTTGACGGTTTAGGGTTAGGGTTGTCTACGCTTGGCAAAGGACCAAAGGCCGTGGCTCTTTACGTCCGGCATGGTGCCGCTTTCTGTGGCCGAGCTGCTTGTTGCCAGTTGGCGCAAAGATACCTTCACGAGACGTCAAGCCAGCGCTACAAGAACGCTGCTTGCAAATTGTCTTGCTGGGCATGTCTGTTTGCCTTAGCAGCGCATATTTCCCCCAACCGCCCTAAAGCCTCAACCCCCCTCATCCCAAAACCCCACACCCGAACCCTGAACCGCAGCTCTTGTGGATACTGTCATGGCCTGTTGCCGACAACTTCTCCTGATGGCCGAGCACGGTGTTCGCCGCGGCAACCAACTCAGGCCAGGATGGATCCTCAAGCTGAGAGGTTTTGGGGTTTAGGGTTTAGGGTACATGGGTTTAGGGTACATGGGTTTGGGAGCGTGGCACATCGGGTTGCTGTGCGACAATGTCACGGAAAACATGTATATTCTAAGCTATACGTTCGCCTGCCTGGGCGCATCTTGCGCCGGAGGGACCACTATGGACCACTAAGATCAGCCCCAAGGGTGAAGGGGCGCGGTACGAGCACCCTGTCCCCCAAACCCCTGCACCAGTCCAAGCATCTGAAGCATCTTGCCCTAAACCCTAAACATCCTAAACCCTAAACCCTAAACCCTAAATCCTAAACCCTAAACCCTAAACCCTGAACTTGTCGCCACGAACCTTGAAAGTCCACCACCTCAGAGTGAAACAGAGGCTCCTTATCATCCCGCTTCTTCAGGAACTCCCTGTGAGGCTTCAAGGTTTGCAGCAGCTGCTTGCAAGCCTGAGGCAGGGAGGCTGACAGATGCAAAAAGTCACTGGACAGAAAATGTGGTCCGGTCCAGGTAATAAGTATGTGGCGGTATCAGCAAGAAACTCCGAGTGCTCTCTCCAAGAAAACATGCATCTCCATAAGACATGGTCGTGCCTGTCTTGCTGCTTCACATACCACCTCCGTGGTAATGGAGCCCCCTGTGAAGCGTGCATTGGGAACAACCTGCACTGGATGTGGACTTGGCTGTTGGGACGTAAGCTCTGGGGTTTAGGGCTTAGGGGTTTAGGGCTTGGGAAATGTAGGGTTTGGGGGAGGAGGAGCTGCCATCATGCATCTCGCGCGCTACAGCTCACTAGAGTAACATTGCGTGCTCACGCTCACGGGTGCTTCTGCTGAGCAACGTCATCTCAGATCCACCCACAAGCCTGGCACTCCCCAAAAAAGGACACATGTCCGTGGAAGGCACCTCGCTGTTGGTGTCGGCCACGCGAACAAGGTCCAGTGGACAGCCAAGGGAAATTGCAACCACCTGGGCCACCTTTGTGTGGATTCCTGCAGCCGCGGGCTTACTCGTGCTGCATAAGGGTTGGGTCCTTATTTCTAGGCCTTAGCTATAGCTAAGAAATCCTTACTCAGAGGCAAGGGCTTCGATAGGGATGACTCTCTTTTGAAGAACTCTTTGGGTCCTTGTCCGATCTCGCAGCCGCCATGATGAACCGTGACAGATCCATCCGAGCCTTGGCTATGAATCCTTTCAGGGTTTAGGGTGTAGGGTTTGGGGTTTAGGGTTTAGGCTTTAGGCTTTAGGCTTTAGGGTTTAGGGTTTAGGGTTTAGGGTTTAGGGTTTAGGGTTTAGGGTTTAGGGTTTAGGGTACTTTCGGGGGAATGAAGGCGCGCACCCACCCCCCCCTCCTGAAGCAGCCTTCCGACACGAGGGGAGGGCACGCTGGCGGCCCAGAAGTACGCCTTTTCCACTTACTTCAGGGTTAGGGCACCGGTTGCATGTTTAAGTGCCCAAGCAGCGACGAGGCTGTATAGTGCTGTAAGGAAGGAACCGACCCCACCCCAACTTTTTGGCGGCCGGTGATGATGTCCCCACGAGGACAAACATCACACCCACAAACCCCCAAACCCTCAATCCGAATACTCCCCAAGAGGCTCTCAATCAGCCCCCAAAGGCACCCTAACCCCTAAAAACCCTAGACGCTTCTCCCTTCTTGCGGCATGCGGCCGTGGATGTTGACCAGGGCCCCTGTCCCAGCTGCATAGGCGTAGCAGTGGCCATAGGCTAGCGGTACGGCGCCTTACTTGGCTTCCGGAAAACAAGGTACCTGCCTTGCTCAATGAGGCTGAACCCAACCTCGAACCCTCCAAAAAAAGGCTTCGGGTTTAGGGTTTAGGGTTTAGGGTTTATATAGGGTTTATATAGGGTTTAAGTAGGGTTTATGGTTTACGGGGTACAAGTGGGCATCCCCGGTTTGAGGTCTATTGGTTTCAGGGTTCGGGGGGAGGAGTTTGGGGCCCTTGCTTTCGGACTTTTCGGGTGGATTTGCGGGAATTCGGGACTCAAATGCAAAGGTCTCAATTAATAACACTTTGTATCACTGTGTGGAAGAAAGGAGAGCTTCGAACCCCCTAGAAATCTCCGCGCATCTTTCAGCGCTGCAGAGGAAGGAGTCAAATAACCCTAGAACCCCAGCTTAGTGTAGGGCCCGGGTTTAGATTACTTGTACAAGAACTATTTGGGACCGGGTTTGGAGTGTGGGGCCCCGCCCGCGATCCAGTACTGGTCGAATGTGGCTTGGGCACTGATCGCGCGCTTGCGCCAGCGGTTCGCTTTGTTGAACTCTTCGCACGTCTTCGCCCGCTCCTCGTACTTTGCATCCTGCAAGCATCGCATTAGCCTCAGAACCCTACTCCCTACGTACACGTATGGGGCGTGTTCTCAAGTAGTCTCTGGGGAGTGTTCTCAAGTACTCACTCTGGGAGTGTGGGAGAGAGTTCCCGATGAGGTCGATGTCAAAAATTGCCTGCAGGGGGGCCTAACTTGACAAAAACTCCTAACAAGGAGGTCCACTCGCTGAATCATCTGGCCTGCTTCAGCTTCTTCCACAGGGTGTCCACCTTCACTTCATTAGGTCTAACCCTAAACCCTAAACCCTAAACCCTAAACCCTAATTCCACAGAGAGAGGGGGGCCTTTGGGCCGCAATCTGGGGAGCCAAGTGGGCAAGACCGCAAACACAGCCGCACAATGCGTTCCGCAGCAGGCCCTGAACAACCCCTAAGCAGCCCCTAAACCTTAATTTTAAGGTTTAGGGTTTAGGGGTTTAGGGTTTAGGGTTTAGGGTTATTAAAACAATTCTGAGCCCTGGACTAGACTCTAAGTAAACACCCCGCAACTGAGGTCGCGTCATTGTAGTACTCCATCGGCTGGCCCCAGGGTGTTACCGCGTTCTGCTTGGTGCACATGTTGATCTCGCGGATCTCCTCCACCACTTTGCCCAGCCTCGCTCCGGCGACGCAGTGCTTTGAGAGTTCGTCGGTGTTCTTTGTAAGAGCGCAGGGTTGTTAGGTTCTTGGCTTAAAGCGTTATTAGGGTTAGAACCATTCTGGTTTAGGGCCTGGGCAAGTACTAGAGTAGCATCCCCGTCACCCATTGACATGCTTGACTTTCATGGCACACTGCCTGCCTTCCGGCGATGTCCTCGATGATTGCTTCGCAGACGAAGTATCCTAAGTCCACGCAGCATTACCGACTGCATCTGAGCCCCGGACTACCAAGAGCCCACAACACCGAAACAGAAACATGACAAAGAGAACCGAGTGTCCTTGTGGGCTGCCGAAAGAGCGCACGGCCGTGTTGCTGGGGGTGTTGGTCTTCATCGCCTTTTAGAGCCATGAGTTCCCCCCCCCCCACTCCCCAATTAGAAGTATTGTCGGGCGGGGGGTGGATCCAAATCATGGGCCACTTGTGGCACCTAAACACTAAGGAATATTCTAGAAACTCTTCCGAAAAGGCACCATACTTTCAAACAACCCCAATATACACACAAGATGAATATATACATGGAGAAGTGGGCACTGCAAGATTACGTCAATTGGAAGAAAGGCACGGGATAGCAAAAAATGGAAGATATCTTATACATGGTTAATCCTAGCACCGATTTCAAAAATTTTGGAGCGGCGCAGCAACACAAATCAAAGAGGACGAGCCGAAACAACCACAATCCTCACCAGAGCACGCATAAAAATCTCCTACGTACAGCAGCGGTAGTTGCGCCGCCGACTGGATGGTCAGGACGCTCATCTCTAAATAGCAAAACAAGAGCCATAGTAGCAAACAAGTAGCAGAACAAAGTGGACATATGAGCCATGTTCGGAGTTCTTGCAGGCAGCTTGAACAGGATAGAAGCCAACTCATCTTTACGTCTCTACATCTTTGCTCGCAGTTCAAGCACTGATGTCACCTATACTGAGATATCATTATTCACGTCGAAACAAGTGACAATATTACCCTTAATCTCATGCCACACAAACTGACGAAGGCCGGACAGGAAAGACTTTGGCGCGACTGTTGGAGAGCTTCCTGGGCGTACGCGCTTCGGACCTGCCGCCTCGCAACCAATCAGACCAAGCAGCATGAACGTTGACCCTCATGTTGGGCCAGTCGTACACGGAGGGGATTGCTTCTCCCATTTCCAGATTCAGAAAGCCAGTGAAGTCGTGCGTGCACCCACCATTGCACCAGGACTCGATATCGCACCTTGGGAATATGTGGGGGTTTCCGACAATAGGGGTAACCTTTTGAAGGTTCCTCGAATAAGGATTCTTCTATGTTGGGGTATATTAAGGGTACCCTCTATTTTTGGAATTTACCTATGTAGCAATTCTAAGGCCGGGGACACCTCCCAAAGCCTTACACCTACAGCCAGCCCTAAACCCTAAATCCTAAACCCTAAACGCAAACCCAAAACCCTAACCCCAACACCTAAACCCGATACCCTAAGACTGCAGTCAGGCGGCGCTTGTATTCTGCCGTCCTTGTTGACACCCACCTGTCGAAGTGACTACTGTCGAAGTGACTAGGCTTGAACATGCCTTACTTATTGTCAAAGCGTCATGTCAAGCAAGAACTGGCCTCAAAAAAAAGGCGGCAACCACCGAAACCCCAAGCCGGCAACCCTAAACCCTAAACCCTAAACCCTCAGCCCTACACCCTCAAACCTAAACCCTAAACCCTCAACCCTCAACCCTTAACCCTAAACCCTGAACCCTGAACCCTAAACCCTAAACCCTAAACTACGGGTGTGCCTTGTAGTTTGTCTTGAAGTTGTGCCGTCCACCCACAGCATTTTGCTCCAAGGTTGCCTCATAGGCCACTCGCACTGGCTTCTCCATCCTGGTCGAATGCTTGGGTGTGTGTAGGCTGTAGGGTGTAGGGTGTAGGGTTAGGGTTTAGGGTTTTGGGGTTTAGGGTTTCGGGTATGGGGTTTGGAGTTTAGAGTTTAGGGCCTTCCCTAAAATCTAAACCCTATATTATACAGTGCCAGGGGCTTGTGTGCGGCCACTGCCGCCATGGCCGCCACCGGCGCCTGCCGGCTGTTTTTGGGCCCAAAGGCACCGCCAGCGCGCGTCTGCTTGCAGACGACGAAGGAGCCGGGTATGCCAAGCACGCCCGCCAGCCTTCTTCTCAAGTCGTGGGGTAAGGTTCAGGTTAGGCTTTTCGGATTTCGGCTTCAAGCTTTAGAATTTTAAGTCTTGGGTTCAAGGTTTAGTAGGCATGAACGGAATCCTCAAGCCCTTAACTCATAGGCTGCATGGGAATTGGGACCTGATGGTACATGGGCTGACGGGGTCTGCCAAGGCACACTCCTCTTGACGCTAAATTCTAACCCCAAACCCTAACCCTCAACCCTCAACCCTAAACCCTAAACCCTAAACTGCCGAGGCACACTCCTCTTGTGAAGTCATGGCCTTGTGTGGAATGCCACACCTTAGCCGTGACGCTGCGGTGCAAATCAAAAGACCTTGTCGAGGTCTTTTCTGCTGACTAAACCCTCAACCCTAGCCTAAACCTTCTAAGCTACTTTAAAACCTAGAAACCCGAAACCCTAAACCCTAAACCCTAAACCCGAAA
>CAJNDS010000713.1:493163-523163 GCA_905221605.1 Symbiodinium natans | reverse complement strand
CTGAAAAGTTTAGGGTTTAGGGGTGAGGGTTTAGGGTTTGGGGTTTAGCGTTTAAATGCTGAGACCTCAACGCTGAACTCCGAACCCTCAATGGAGCCCCAGAGATTAGGGTTTCAAGGCTTCGCCCGTTCAGCACGGCCTCTTCGAGCAGCAGCGGCTGCTTCTGAATTCAGGGGTTTAGGGTTGAGTATTCAACCCTAAACCTTACTAAGCCCTAAGCCCTAAGCCCTAAACCCTAAACTAGCCCTAAACTCTAAACTCTAAACCCTACACCTATGAACCCAAAAAACACTCGTCGGTTTTCGGGGCTCAGAAAGCTTTGGGCTGGGGCTGGGCTTCAGCCTGCACTGCCCTGCCTGGAAGGTGAGCTGTCCTGGCCGCAATCCGTTTCAAGCGAGTCCCCAGAATAATGGGCAAATGGAGCCCCATGGGACCTTAAAGCAAGGCAAGAATTGAACTCGAAACAGCGAAGCTCGGGACCCCTAAGCCCTCAAACCCTCAAGCCCTGAACCCTTAAATGAAAGAAACCAAGATCTACAACCCCCAACCCATAACCCTAAGCTCCTAAACCCTAGCAGGCCTTGCCAGGAACCCCAACCCAACAAATCATTAGGTCACGATCGAGAAAACATGAGATAGAACCCCCCCCCCCACCCCCCAAAAACCAGAGGTAACTAGCCGGGGACAAAGGCGTACCTACGCCCACGACACACTGGGAGGAGTCCTGCTTTCAGAGGCTTCAACGCAAGGCTTCCCAACTCCTCCGCCGGCCACTGCTTGATGCCAAAGAAGGCCTGCGCCTCGTCGACAGGGGGCAGTCAGCTCTGAAAAGCACGGTCCCCTCAAGGGTTCCTGCGATCCCCCCCTACAACTCTCGGATATGGGAAGTCTGATACATATGTGTGTGTGCGTATGTGTCTATATATATATATATGATATCTATATATATATATATCATATACATATATATATATATACACACATACATAGTCTTGTCAACATATGAAGCATGAAAACAGGTTATCGTTCAGAGAACTTGAGAGTCTATGTGCTAACTGCGCGTTGCGCCTCTTTGAAAAACTTGAAGACATAGCTGTCCGGTAGCTGGCGGCGATAGGCATCCTGCTCACAGCAGAGCATCGTGCCCGCAAGCATTCTTAGGATAGTTACATGGTCCCTTAGGACCCCCCATATACCCCATATATACCCTTTACAACCCAAGGGCACATACTTCAGAACCCTTTAAGGGAGGTAAGGGACCAGGTTAAGGGCCCATATAGCTACCCTGAGATCGGGCCAAGTCTTGCACTACCAGGATCTCCTTGCCCTCCGGGTTGTCGATGGTCTGAAACTGGGCCTCCCCGGCAAACTCGAGTTCCTGGTGCCTTGGAGCAGGGTTTAGGGTTTAGGGTTTAGGGTTTAGGGTTTAGGGTTTAGGGTTTAGGGTTTAGTACAATGTCTATGCAGCGTGGCTGGACTCTCTGAGAGGGTGATGCAGGAAGAGCGAGATAAGCTTGGAATGACGGAAGCAGGGATCATGCTCCTACCCTAACCCAAACCTCTCCATGATGGTCCGGGAGGCAACGCAGCGATCGCTTTTTGGAGGGTCTCCGTATCCTGCGTTGAGGGTTGTTTCCGGCTTGCACGGGGTTTGCGCTTGGGATTTGGCGCCAGAAAACCTGGCGTTCAGGGACTAAAGCTGAGGGCCCAGAAGCTTTTTGGGTTCAGGGCGTGATGGGAGGCAGTGACCCGGCAGCTAAGCTGACTGCAGAAACAGAGCCCAACTACCACTTCCTGGGTCTTACCTTATAGGATTCAAGACTTCGAGTCCTATTTGCTCCCTTGCTCTCTGGCTGTCCATCAATTTCAAGTTCGGAGACTTCCGACATGTCATCTGCAAGAACCTCTGAACTACCCCCGCAAAACAGTCCAGGGTGGCACCAACCAGGGCGGACTCGGCCTGGTAGGAACCTTGCAGACATGGCTCGGATATGGGTTCTTCTTTTATTTGGGTGCTGGGACCCTTAAACCCTTTGCATTAAACCCTAGACCTTAAACCCTAAACCCTAAACCCTAAACCCCAAACCCTAAACCTTAAACCTTAAACCCTAAACCCTAAACCCTAAACCCTTTCTTGGCGTGGGGTTTGAGGGTCGAAGTAGGACAAAGAAGTGGACAGCCGGGTAGTCTGGCACGGAATCGGAAACCAATGAGGGGCGTGCAAGGGAGGTTTAAGGGCTTTAGGGTTTCAGGGTTTTAGGGTTTTGGGTTTAGGGTTTAGGGTTTAGGGGTTTCTTAGGCCTCTAGGACTTCTCGGGTCTAGGGTTTTAGGGTTGCCCGGCAAGAAACGCAAGACAGGCATGGTAAATGGTCAACCCTCTATGCTAGTTGCTCCGGCCCTGAGTGGGTCCATGCTGTAAATGACTTTTCGAGTTAGAGTCTTAGGGTGTCACAGTTTTCTAGATGCACGCGCAGTGTGCCTGGCAGTGTAGGCGCATAAAAGCCAAGAGGACGGCTGCTTTCAGAGTGCCCGGGTATGGCAGGGAGGTTGCTTCGGTTTAGGGTTTAGGGCTGAAGGTTCAGGAACCGGGGTTCAGGGTTCAGGGTTTAGGGTTTAGAGAATCGAAGGCTTAGGTTCGCAGTTGAGGACCCTGCGCGATGGCGTGGCAGCCCAATAGCCTCGGCTCTGCCCGCTTGGGTTTAGG
The DNA here is from genome assembly GCA_905221605.1 of Symbiodinium natans. Lineage (NCBI taxonomy): Eukaryota > Dinophyceae > Suessiales > Symbiodiniaceae > Symbiodinium > Symbiodinium natans. The sequence goes on along the minus strand of CAJNDS010000713.1, from coordinate 520,458 downwards.
GTTTGGGGTTTAGGGTTTTAGGGCTGGGGGTTTAGGGTTTAGGGTTTTGGGGTCTTTTGGTTTGGGGTTTGGGTTTGGGGTTTAGGGGTTTGGGATCCAGGGCATTTTAGCCTAGGCCCATCTGGTCAGCTCACAAGGCCAAGGAGCCCATGCAGACCTGCGGAGGCTTCGGGTTCAGGGTTTTGGGTTTGGGGTTTGGGGTTTAGGGTTTAGGGCTTAAGGTTTTGAACCCTAAACCTCTCGTGGTTTAAGGGTTAGGCGGTTTGGGGTTGGAGGAGGGTAATGCGAGTCTTACGAAGAAGCTATCCGTAAAGGGGGTTCTGCATGCAAGCATGCAGTGGCTGACAGCATGTACAGCTTCTGCAACTGCTTTTTCCCAGATTTGTGGATTTGTGAACGGTTTGGTAGGGGTAGGGCTTACATGCATTGGAGTTTCGATGCAAAGGGCTCTGGTTCAATGTTGACTGATTGCCCTAAACCCTTACCCCTGCACCGAAACATCCTAAAGTGCCAACACATCCTCAACCCCCATGAAGCCCTCAAGGCCGTCAAAGCCACCCCAAAGAATCAACGGCAAAATCCTCAGCCGGAAAAACCCTACAACGCCCCTGAAGCCCACGGCTGAGGTCCCCCAGTCCACCCCTAAATCCCCTCAAAGCTCCGAAACCCTGAACCGTCAACCCTAAACCCTAAACCCTAACCAGGAAGCCGGTAACCCGCAAAAGATCTCAAAACCCTCCCCTCGAGGGTCACACGCGAGCTTCCGTCACTTTCTTGGCGCTGTCCAGAACCACACGGAAGCCTGCGCTCGTGCGTGGGCTGTTGTAACCCTGACGCGCTGAACCATAACACTTGGAATTGAGGCCCCCAAGTAGCCCCCAAAGCCGCGCTCAAGATGGCTCCTCTGCATTCTTTATGGTTCCCACCTTCACTCAAGAAGGATTGAATCTGAAAGGGTGCCTACATAAGATCTTAGTCCACTTTCCCCCAACAAGAAGAAACGGATCCACCGTTGTTGCTATATACCATACCCCCAACTCACAGGCTCGGCTCTGCACTGTCTAAGGTTAAGGCCATACAAGTAAAATTTGAGTGTGTCGTTCGCACTCATCCTGAAGTGGATAGAATACAAAAACGTCCACAGATAATAGGTTTCGCATGTTCCATCTACGTACTTAAGGATGACTGTATGTAAAGCTTGGGGTATTTTTCGCCGGCGGCGGTGAGACAGCGGACTATTCACAAGGGCAGTGCCTTTGACACGTGCCTACTCCGATGCTCTGTAACCAGTGGGAAGCACAATACCTGGAGGGCGCTCAGGGTATTCTGGCATTTGCCCGAGATCTTGTGACACTCCTAAGCAACTACGAGGCAGTTCACTTACACCTGGTGAATGGGTGTCGGCGTTCGCTCTCAGCCCTTGTTCTCCATCCTGCCCATTCTCTGCGAAGCCAATCAGGGTGCGTTCTTCAAAAGTATTTGCAACTTCACTGTGGGGGTGGCGCCGCACCCAAACTGCAAAAAACAAGGCTGACATTAGCGAAAGGTATCCACCAAGGTTGCCAAGCAAGGTTAGAACCTGCGGCAGCACACCCTGAGCGATTGCTACACTAAAGCTGGGATCGTGAATGTGGATCAGAACCACAGACTCTTTGCCGCTGGAGGGCCGCATCCGCTTCCAGGATGGACAATATCCAGTAAAGTTTCTGGTCGGATCTCTCCACAAGTTTTGCTGGACGAAGTTCCAGCTCTCGTAGTACGCGGGAGAAAAACCATTGTTATATCCATGTCCCTGCTTGGATACCAGGACGCTCAATGCTGATTGTTGAAATGGGTGAAAGCCGACTGTTTCATACCATGAGCTCTCCACCCCCCCCCCCCCACTTGAAACTTGCAGCTTCGGGTGCTGCGGGGAGTCAAAGCAGATATTGAAAGTGGTGGGTGGCTTTGGTAAGCTCCCGCGCTCCAAGTTGATGACCGCGCATTTAATGCTCAAAGGGGGTCGCCCCCAAAAATCTGTTGTCACTTCATCTAAAGTCTGCAAGGCAGCTCGCTCAGCGCTGTGGTTCCACTGCTCACGCACGTCAGGATTCAGATCAAGGTCATTGGGAAGTGCTAAACCAATTCCGTCCAGTCCTATCGGCTCCGGACCGTAGTACTCATGATATGGACAGAGCCTCCACATGCCAGCATTCCTGAAGTGCCTAACGCTGCTTTCCATCGGCGGATGCTCGGCATGTAACATAATCTGCCTGACACGATAGACTGCATAAAGCATCAGGCTTGCTGCCAATGCAATTTGCATCAGGCAGGCATAGGGCCTGAACTGCGGCGAAACCCGGCGATAGTCCATTGGCTCGGCCACGAACCTGCAATGATGCCTTGACCCCAGGCTCCAGGCTGCAGACACAACGGCACCAAACTCAAGTGAAGGGACTGGTTGGTGTAGGGCCGTAGGGGCTTTTCTGGGGGTTTGGCAACATGCTGACAGCTCGAATTTCACAACAAAAGCATCCCACCCTAGTCCTTGCCTCCGCCCGCAAAGCAGTGCGACAACCACTTTCGCTGACCCACCCGGAAGTACCTGAGCCGACAGGCTCAGGTTGCATGCCCAGGTGCTGCTGTGCAACTGCTTTGGGCTGGAGGAGGAGGGGTTGACGGGGATGAAGGGTATAGGGATTGGGGTCACAGATCTTGACATCCCCTTGACCTCGATGGCGAAAGCCGACCCAGGTCGTGCGCCCGCGAGGTAGCAACCACGTCCGGAGCCCGTTCTGCTCGGGACCAGTGCTAGGTCATGACGCTGCATTGCGCTGGCATTCGCCGCAGAGTTGCCAGTTGGAAGGGGTGCCCGCCGCTTCTGCCCTTTGGGACCTCTCCGGGACCCGGCCTGGGACTTTTGTTTGGGATCCCCCTGCAAACCTCTGGGACCTCCTGGAACCTTTCCTGGGACCCCGAACCGCTGACTACAACTTTTTGAAGGAAGCCCTCAACAAACTACCGGAACAAGTTTTTTGTAAGTAGGCAGTTGACATGAGTTTAAGCCTAAACCCTACAACGAGCAGGTCTGGGTGGCGTTGCCGCCTTTGACGGCGTGGGGTGGGAGAATGGTGTTACATGGCCCTCCGCAATCGGGCCCGAGCTGCCCCCAACCTCCACAGAATCTGCGCCATGTTGCAGCAAACCCTAAACCGAAACCCCATAAACCCCATAAACCCCATAAACCCTATCAACCCTGTCAACCCTATCAACCCTATAAACCCTATAAACCCTATAAACCCTATAAACCCTATAAACCCTATAAACCCTATAAACCCTATAAACCCTATAAACCCTATAAACCCTATAAACCCTATAAACCCTATAAACCCTATAAACCCTATAAACCCTGACTCTCCAGGGCGCTTGTAGAAGGAGCCCTGGAGGTTGGGTATGTGGAGCTTTGTCAGCCTCGGCTTCTTAAGGCAAGCTCAAATTCGTGGGTCTGCGGATCGAGGGGTTTGGGGCACTAGGACCGGTTGAGGGCTCAGGCTTGAGGCCTGGACGGGGGCTCAACGTTCTGTGGGAGTTTCGAACTCTCAGTTCAGCGTGAGGGTCTAGGATTCGCCAGGTTTTTCCGGGTTGGGCGTGGGCTTAGGGCTCTGGGGACGTGCTTCCAGTGCAGCCGCGCCACAGGGCATTGAAGGGAACAGCCTGGGTTGCTCATACCAATAATACATCCCTGCTGTGGTTCAGGGCTTCAGGGCTTAGGGCTGAAGTTTTTTTGAGGGGGTCATGTTCACGCTTGTGCCATGGAGGACGGGCAAGATCCTACCAGAGACTTCTCTGAAAGGCACAAGTGGGCTGACACCAAATGCTGCCAAAGTGACCCCAGGCTTGAACTGAGAGAGCGGGATGCGAGTTTCCTCCGTGCTCTTGGTGACATAGGAGACTTCCGCATCAGCTGCACAGGGCACAGGTTGGAGGGTTTTCTAGGTGAGGCGACCAGGCATGGGTTGTCACATACGGTTCAGGGTCCAGGGGGGGCGAAATCATGCGTTTTCCGGTATTCTGGTGGCCACGTCTACTTCGGGAAGAGGGGACGAACAAGGTGCCCGAAGCTAAAGGGTACTTTGCCCAGAGAGTGTCAGCTTTGCCATCGTGGCCGGCGCTACACCGGGGGGGTGAATGGCCCAATTTTGGCCTAAGCTTATAGGACCCATAACATCAAAGAAGAACCCGAGCGAGCTGCTCTCTGCTGAGATGCAGCTCGCGCGAAGCCGCGAGTACTAAGTGCGGCACACATGAGCAAGAAGTAAACAAATCTAGGGCTGCTTCAAGACAAAGCGCTTTAAACCAAGCACCCTGGCCTCACCGCCCTGACCCCTGAACCCTAAACCTGCCCCTAAACCTTTTGAGGGCGAATTGGCAGCAAGTGGCCCACCTGCAAGCAGAGCTGGGAACAGGTCGGAAGGAAATCCGCGCCTCGTTGGCTGACATCGGTTTAGGCTTTGGGTGAGGGTTCAAGGGCTTAACCCTAAACCCTAAACCCTAAATCCTAAACCCTAAACCCTAAACCCTAAACCCTAAACTGCAGCTGCCAACCAGGCCCAGATGCTGGACAGTGATGAGCAAGTTCCCGGCCCAGCCTTTGACATGATGTTTAGGGCTGAGGGTTTAGGGTTTAGGGCTGGGGTTTAGGGCTGAGGGTTTGCAGGGCTTTAGGGTTCAGGGTATAGGGCTGAAGGCTTACAGGGCTTGAGTTGGGGCGTTGAGGGCGTTGAGGGCGTGTTTGGGGTGGTTGGGGCGCTCGGGGTATTTAGGGTGTTTGGGCTGCGGGCGCTTGGGGTGTGTATGGCATTCAATGCGCTTAAAGTGTTTAGGGTCCTTGGATCGTTTCGAACCTTTTGGCGTGTTTAGGTTTGAAGGCATGGGCTTCAGGTCAACATGCACTCAGACACCCCTTCCGTGCGGGGACAATCCTGCTGCAACTGCCCCAAAGCAACTCTCTTGGTCTGAAGGTGCGCTACCTTTTTCCTCACATGTGGTTGAGCCGATCAAACATCACGTGTGGCTGGCAAAAACAGAACCGCGGACGTGGGCGACCCCAGAACCCCTAACCGGGGGGCTAAGCCCTAAAACCCACTGTGTTCTCTCTTGGACTTGGGGCCTGCTTCAGACCGCAGGTGATGCTGTGCCACGTTCTTCACTGCCTCTGCCAAGGCCTGGATGTTGGGAGACTACTTGGTCTGGCACACTGAGGCTTTGGGTTCGGGGTGGCTCGATTTGGGGTGGCTCGACATGGTGGAATCAGTCAAGCTGCCGTGGGCCACTGGAGTCCCGAATGCTCTTTCTGATATTTCTCCAAGGCGTCCGTGATGTGCTGAATAGTGAGCGCGCCGCCGATGGTCAAGCCTGCAAAACACCAATATTCTGAGCTTGCGAGTATCCTATCTGAGGTGTACATCATGGGTGACCTCTGAGTAAAGCTCTCATGACACAAGACATTCTTAGTTTCAGAGTTCCAGGTTTCTTCAGCATAGGCCGGGACGACCATCTGCATGCGGGCATATCATATGATGGCGCTGACAAGTCATGTTGAACTCCCAATGCATCAACATCAATCGCATCCAGTTCGTCGTGTCGCCATGGAAGCTGTCGCAGTAGTCATTGTAGGTTGGCGGTGGTGGTGGTGGTGGTGGTGGTGGTGGTGGTGGTGGTGGTGGTGGTGGTGGTGGTGGTGGGGGTGGGGATGGCGGTGGCGGTGGCGGTGACGGTGGCGGTGACGGTGGCAGCAGTCGAAGTGCTGTCTGTCAGTGCGGCAGTGACATGTATTACATGAATGGCAGAAGGTACGACATGGCGATGCAACAACGGAGCCATGCAACAACAGCGATAACGTTAGCAACGCTAAGATAAGAATCATGATAATTCCGGAAACGAGCAGTACGTGACGCATGACCGCAATGCCACCTGCGCCGGTGGCCTCAAGCACGTTCAGCTCCACGACCTGGGGGCAGTGGTTTAAGGCTTAGTGTTTCAGGGTTTGAGGGGTTTGAGGGTTTTCGGCTTTAGGGGTATTCGGATTCAGGCTGGGCTTAGGGTTTGGTTGTTGCAACCTGTAAGGGGGGGTCGGGGGTGAGTGATCTATTCAGCAGTTGCCCGCAGATGCAATGGCAAGTATCAATTGTCAGTCTAACGGGCAAAAGCCTAAACCCTATGCACAAAACCCGAAATACGCAGGCGGCTTCTTGTTTAGCTAGCTCAGGGTTTTGGGGGTTCACCCTAAACCCTAAACCCGAAACCCTAAACCCTCCTCCACAGGTAGCTGTCCCCATGCTTGCCAAAGCGGCGTTGCGCAGGGCAATGACATCCGTGGCTCTTCCATTGGCCACCTGCGATCTGAGAGGCTTAGTAGTCTAAGGTTGAGGGCTTTAGGGCTAGGGTTTATGGTTTAGGGTTTAGGGTTTAGGGTTTAGGGTGTAGGGTGTAGGGTTTAGGGTTGAGGGTTTAGGGTTTGGGGTTTGGGGTTTGGGGTTTAGGGTTTAGGGTTTAGGGTTTAGGGTATTTGCTTTCTCTCTGCTGTTGTAGACTTTGGGGTCCTTACTGGTAACCGATGGACAGAAATTCGAAAGAACTTGGCGCCTCGTATGCCGCCTGTCGAATTCCCTTTGCCGTGTCTCCTACGATGTACATCGCGCGCGGCTTCTCCTGCTTGATCTGAAGCACCTCCTGGGATGGGAGAAAGAATGCAACTGCGTACTCTCACAGCGTCCCACAATAAGCTGCCCCTCTACCTTATATCCCCGCACATACATATATATATATATGTACATTTCTATATATATATACACACATATATACACATATGCATATATATATATATTAATATTAATATATTAATATATATATATATATATATATATATATATTTTGCGTATAGTTATTTGTTTGTACTTGTTTTTCATTTACATTTATTCATTTATTTCTGATAGCTCTTTGCGGGATTCTATAGGGTACCCGAAACCCTATAGATTTCAAATCAAGCTTTTCAGAAGGGCTTGTGTCCTGAAGCGACATCGGCGCATACCATGTGAAGTCATCTTTGGTGAACTGCACCTCAGGCAGCATTCCCAACCATTGATTCCACTGTTTGGCATTCGATCCTTGAGAAGGATGCGACCCTGCAACCTCTAAACCTATGACCAGCTTAGGGTTCAGGGTCCTAAGAGCCCCACAAGCCCGAAACCCTCAAAACTCCTCGACAACATTTTTCTTCGAACGTCCCCACCCGAACTAAGCAAACTACGCACGCTGCAAGGGGCATTGCAGGGATACTCCCTGAGCCCCTAAAATCCTAAAACCTCAACCCCAACACCCCTTCCCCTAAACCCTAAACCTTTAACCCCGGATTCCCGAACCTCAGATTGGCCCCAAGATCGAGAACATCTTGCAACGGCAGGCGCGGACTTCAAAACGCGGTCCATGCCCTTGTGCTCCACTCCTTGCATCAAACATCCCACGTGGTTAGGAACTTCGGGTTGCCATTCAGGGTTTAGGGTTTAGGGTTTAGGATTTAGGATTTAGGGTTTAGGGTTTAGGGTCCAAGGTCATGGTGTGCCATTGGGAGGCGCTGAGGATGGGTGGACCGGGAAATGCACTACGCCAGCGGCCCTGCCCAAAGAAAGGGTTTACGGTTTAGGGTTTAGGGTGTAAGGCTTAGGGCTTACTCTCGTGGAATATTTGGAGATAAGGGCTTAGGTTAAGGGTGTTTACGGTTTAGGGTTTACTCTCGAGGGTTTGAAGCCCGGAAAGATGGCGGAGCCCAGGAGTCTGTACTTATCGAGATTCCACTGAGCTTGTCGCAGAGGTTGGCGTCGTGGTGCCCACATCTCTGCGCCAGTGCCTCTGCTTCCGGAGATGCATCCGAAGCAAAGGATTCCGAAGCCTGGCAAACAAGAGCAGGGTTTAGGGTTTAGGGTTTAGGGTTTAGGGTCAAGACTAACCGAGGGCCTTAGAATAAACAGGTTGCCGTCTAAGGGAGCCTAAACCCGAAAAAGAGGGAATAAGTTCCTACTCTGGGTCCTAGATAAGGTTTTGGGGGTCGAGGGCTCGGGCTCAGCGCCCCAATGCCCAAACACCGCCCAACCCGGGCGCCCTAGACTCTCAACCCTCAACCCTGAGACGCCTCGGGCACCCTAAACCCTAAGCCCTAAACCTAAAAACCTGAACCCTTAAACAACCTAAACCCTAAATCCCTCAACCCAAACCCTTGAAGCTGAAAAAAAACAAACCCCTAAACCCCTAAAGCCCTAAAGCCCTCGCCTGGACCAGGTTCCGGTAGCCCGTGCAGCGGCAGATATTGCCATCGTAGTTTTGCATCGACTCCTCTAGGGGCCCAAGAAAAACCACATAAACACAAGGATCCTACCATTGGAGTATAAGGGCCCCTAATAAGGGGGATTCCCAAAAAACCCTAAACCCTCAACCCTCAACCCTAAACCTTTCTAGTAGGATCCTTATGTTTATGTGGTTTTTGGGGCCCCCGATCCTCTGCCGTGGGCTTGCCGCCAGCGCGCAGGAGCGCGTAGGTGTTCATGACCTGCGGGGTGTCGGTCTAGGGGTCTATAGGTTGGGATGTTCCCCCTTGTAGCCCTTGTACTGACAGTCCTTATTTTGGGTTATAGTACCCCCGACCAGGACTGTGCGTATAGGGACAACATCCAGCCCCTGTCGCGCTTTTAGATTGTAGGTTTGGCAGCCCATCTTCAACTCTATAGGCTCTCAACTCTGCACTTCCTAAACGCTGAACCCTAAACCCAAAAACCCAAAACCCTAAAAACCGACAAACCCAACAGAGAGCCCTGCACCCCCCGGCCATCCCTGGCGTGCAGAAGCCGCACTGCATGCCATGATTCTCCGCCTGGTTTTGCTCAGGGGTTCAAGTTTCGGGGATCAGGGCTTCGGGCTTTCGGGTTTAGTGGTTTGGACTTCGGACCGAGGATGCAGTGAGCTCAGAAAGGGCTTTCAAGGCTATCAGGGCTTTCAGGGTTTGGTCTCAGGAAGTGGGGGGGGCCTTGGGGCTTTCAGGGTTTAGGATTGTAAGCACTTTCGGGAGTTTAGGGCTTAGGGTTTAGGGGTTTGGGGCTTAGGATTTCGGAACGGCCTTTCGGGCTCATTTCGGGCCTGTAGGGTTCATGGGGCACTTCCAGTCTTGGGCCGGGCTGCGATTCGCTTCTGCACTTGGTGCAAGCACTTCCTCTCCGTGCCCACGCCCTCCACGGTGGTTATGGAGGTGCCGTGACAGGCCACCAGGGGCTTCAAGCCTGGGGCTTCTCTCAGTGGCCGAAAGAGTTTCGGGTTTAGGGTTTAGGGTTTAGGGTTTAGGGGTTCGGGTGTGGGGTGGCTTGTTGGATGCTTCCGGGAAGGGGAGCTTGCCACGAAGGGCCGCGGTGCCCGAGCCGCATGAACTCAGGGGCCATGGGCCTGCTGAGTATGCTCAGTACCATGGGGTTTAGGGTTTAGGGTTTAGGGTTTGGGGTTTAGGGTTTAGGGTTTAGGGTTTAGGGTTTAGGGTTTAGGGTTTAGGGGTGGGATTCGGGCTCCCCTGAAAACATTTGCTGCCAGGGTCTCTGGCTGTGAGCCGGAGGCTCCTACATCCGATCACGCCTGTGGCCCAGGTTGTCGCCGACCCAGCGTGCATCATGGGCCGCATATGTTTCAAATTCTTGTGAAAAACGAAACTCCAACCTTTTGGCGGCTGCCTCGGAAGCAATTGGGGCCTCTTAAAATGCAAATAACGCTGTGAACACCGTGGTTTTGGCGACTGAAGGCCCTCCGAGACCCTGGGGCCGGAGCCACTGATGCTCATGATGCGCAGGGGTGGAGGGAGGGGGAGCGGGGGGGGCCGACAAACATCCGCATCAGCCACCCTTTCGCTTTTCCCTCGGGATCACAGTAGCGCTACATACTTTAGAGGCGGCTCAGAAGGTTGGGAGTTTTTAGGGGTTGCAGTAGTGCTGAAGTCATGCTGCGTCTGACTGCCGTTATCTACGTGCTGCTTGCAGGCCTCAGAACAATAACGAGCCTTGAGCAACTGTGTTAGTCACGCCGTACTACAGTGGAGACGCCAAGGACTACAATTGAAGGAGAGGCTAAACACGCCAAAAACATCACTGGATGGCCAGGAACAGCTGTTCACTGACCGATATCTCCATTGCGACGTGGCGGGGTCGTACTCCTGGATAGCCACCTTAGCATGCGCTTAGGGGTGCTACCCTAAACCCTAAACCCTAAACCCTAAACCCTGAACCCTGAACCCTAAACCCTAAACCCTAAACCCTAAACCCTAAACCCTAAACCCTAGACGGCCTAGGTCTTTGAGGGCTGATAGGAACTTCTCGGGACCTCACACCTCTTTGCTACACACCCAGGAGTGCCAACCGAGAGTCCACGCAAGCGCCGCAACCTCCCTGGAGGCAGCTCCTGCAGGGTTTAGGGTTTAGGGTTTAGGGTTTAGGGTTTAGGGTTTAGGGTTTAGGGTTTAGGGTTTAGGGTTTAGGGTGTAGGGTTTAGGGTGTAGGGTATAGGGAACCTGCACCCTATATACCCTCGGACAGCTACCACCAACCACCGAGCTCAAACATGAAAATCCCCAGCAACCCCCCCTAAACCCTAAACCCTAAACCCTAAACCCTAAACCCTAAACCCTAAACTTGTTGGCTCCTTTTCGTGCCAGTCAAGCCCTTCGAATCCCGCAGGAATTCGATCAGCAATTGGCGTGGATCGGCCCCGATAACTTCCACCAGCTCGCCATTCAGGTGAAAGCGGAGAACTTCCTGACGTCTCCACAAAATCCATAGGAAACTATAGGTTTAGGGTTTAGGGTTTAGGGTTTAGGGTTTAGGGTTTAGGGTTTAGGGTTTAGGGTTTAGGGTTTAGGGTTTAGGGTTTAGGGTTTAGGGTTTAGGGTTTAGGGTTTAGGGTTTAGGGTTTAAAGCTAGCAAAGCTTGACACCATGTCGATCCTGTGCGGCAGGCTACTCCAGGGGGAACAGCGCGCGGCGACATGTAATGGAATCTCAAAATCTTGGCAAGTTGACGCACCAGTCACGCCCTCAGCTCACCCTAAGTTCAAAGCCCTACAAGCCCTGAACACCGCACAGTGAGATTAAAAACATCCGAAGCGTTCGAGGAAGTGGACAGCCCGGCCACAATCCAAGTTCTCATGGCAATTTGGGCCGATCGTAAGCCCCGTGGCAGGCTTCGGGCTTAGGAGTTTGGGATTTAGGCTGGGATCTTTCGCAATCTTTTGTCTTGGGCTCCTAGTCGCTATCCACCACATGTGGTCTATCCACCACAAGGGGTACACGGACCCACTGAATCTCTTGCCCTCGCGCCGAACTCGCCATCCTCAACTTAGGCTTCTGGTGGTCCGAGGCACGCTGCTGAGCTGCCCATTCCGCGGCGGCGGCAAATACTCCGGCATGGCGCAAAACCCACCCTCTCTTCAAGGAGGCAGTGGCTGTTTGGGGGCTGAGAGCTCGGGCGTAAGCCAAGTGGCGATGCCCAATACCGATTCGACGCAGAGACAGCCGAGGCATGCCCATCATGCTGCTAAGCAAGGGTTGCCATGACATCATGTCATGACTATGAGTGACGGCCAACAAACCCAGCAACGACCAACAAAAGCAACCAAGGGGTTCAACGACAACGCGGCTGCACATATTCGAGATGTCTGTAGGGGCTCGGGGTTTGAGAGCTTCAGGGTTCGAGATTAAAACGGGTGTACGTACCTCCAAACCCGTAAACCCTGAACTAATACAACTACCCCATAAACTTCACTCCATGGAGCCCTATAAACTCTCAGAAAACCGGGAGCCCAGTCCAGTGCTTTTGCTTCTCTTTTTCGGTGCCTCGAGGCACCCGTGTCTGAGAATCTTAAAATAGCAGCTTTTGCCTTTGGCAGGGCCACTTTGGCCGCACAAAAATTTCAGTAGGGTCCAGAGGGGCCACATCATAAGGTAATTACGTGCTCAGACCTCACTTCACCAGGAGCCTGTGCAATTGCCACATTCGCTTTCTGGCAGCCCTGTAGATCCTGCATGGCAGACTGTGAGAGGCGCTTGGAGGGAAGCTGTTGAGGCCCAAACACGATGAATTGCCGGGCTTAGCGTTTGGGGTTTATGGGGCTTTGGGCTCATACGGGCTCAGGGCTTCGGAGGGTTTGGGTCTGGGGTTTAGGGTCTGGGGTTTAGGGTCTGGGGTTTCGGGTTTCGGGCTTCGAGTTCAACACGCCCGCCTAGACTCTTGCGACGTCACCGCGCGGACAGCCCGAAGGTGCGAAGGCGTTGGGTGGCACTGGCTGTCGTACTGCTTGTTCCTGGAGCTGCGAGCCCTAAACCCTAAACCCCAAACCCTAAACCCTAAACCCTAAACCCTAAACCCTAAACCCCGCTTTACTTATGACCTGCTTAGCACTCTTCAAGCCATGAGCCCTGCAACCTCTCTAAACCCTCTAAGAGCGAAGGAAACCTACACCCTAAACCCTACAAGATGCCCTAGAAGCCTGAAAGCCCGCAAAGCCCTAAACACCCTAGACACCCTGCAAACCCAAATGCGGTTTAGGGTTTGGGGTCTAGGGTTTAGGGTTTAGGGTCTAAAACCTCGACCGAGATTCGCGTTCAGCTTGACCTCCCCCAGGTCGAGGAAAGCGCGTGCCAGTTGCGGGAATGCGGCGGCAGCAACCTTGTGTTTGGGCTTCAGGTGTGCGGCACGTAGTCCTGAACCCTAAACCCTGAACCCTAAACCCTAAACCCTAAACCCTAAACTGAAACCCTAAACCCTAAACCCAAAACCCTGTTGCACAACCCTAAACCCTTAACCCTAAACCCTAAACCCTAAACCCTCAACCCTCAACCCTCAACCCTCAACCCTCAACCCTCAACCCTCAACCCTGCCTTGTACGACTCAGGCTCCTCGATGATCAAGGGAACGCACTTCGACAGGTGCCCCAAGGTTAGGCTCCAGCCTTGCACGCGCTCCTGCATCGAGGGTTTAGGGTTTAGGGGGTTTAGGGTTTAGGGTTTAGGGTTTAGGGTTTAGGGTTTAGGGTTTAGGGTTTAGGGTTTAGGGTGGCTCTCTAAATGTCGGGTCCCTTTTTGGGTCCCCCAAATAATACGGCACCTTGTTTGTAAAAAAACAAAAAACCTATTCAATTTAGAGAGCTGCCCATTCTCATGGCCGCAGATGCCCAACAAGCTACAGGACCATTAGGGTTAGGGTTCAGGGTTAGAGAAATCGGAGCCTGATTCGTGTGAAAGTGCTCGATTTCACCTGCTGCGTTGCAGTCTCCGATCCTGACAGGCAATTGCTGCAGAGATGACCGCTTGGCTTCATCAGACTGCGCTTGTCGTTCTCCATGCTACCGCCAGCACGTTTTTGGAGGCAATAAGATCGCAAACCGCACGGAACCCGAAACCCAAAAAACCCAAACCCAAGATCCTAAACCCTAGACCCTAAAACCCCAAGACCCTAAACCCTAAGACCCTCAGACCCCAAACCCTAAGAGCCTGAGACCCCAACCCCTAAGACTCTAAGACCTAGCCCCGAGACCCTATTTATAAACCCTAAGACTCTAAGACCTGAGACCCCGAACCGTATACCCGGAAAGGACTCACCAGCCCGTGGCACCTCCGGAAGGGCTCGTCGACACAGGCGTGGCCCACGAGCTCGCTCTTCAGCTTCTCCTCTCAGTTAAGGTTTAGGGTTTAGGGTTCCGGGTTCAGGGCTTAGAAATCGAATGAAAGGTCGGTGCGGCAAGGGGTTCAGGGTTGTTTGCCTCCGGGCGGAGATGCAACCCCGTACCCAAAGTCACATGTGGCCTTTCGATGCGGTTTCTCTCTTCAAGAAACGGCCCTTACATGTCTGCAAGCACATGGCAAGAAGGCTTGTCTGCTCGTAAGTCTGTGACGTGAAGGGCTTCGTGGAACTGCTTCGCTTACGACGCTTAGCAGGATGACTGAGAAGAGGACGGATGAAAAGCACTCAAAGCGCGAATGAAACGGTTTAGTTTCACGCCACAAGCCAATCCAATGACCCCAAACCCCAAATCCTAAGCCCTAAACCCTAAACCCTAAACCCTAAACCCTAAACCCTAACCCCCCCCCCCTCCGCTCCGGGGGCACGTCGGCCACACAAGTGGGGGCGGAACCCAGCTTCCCCACAAGGCGGTAGGAGTAGCAGGACAGGACCCGGGGCACCGGGTCCCTGAAGATAGTCACCTCGAGAAGTCGGAGTCACCCTAAACCCTAAACCCTAAACCTCAAAAGCCCCAATCCCTCAAGGGCTTAGTGTGGTTTATGCTGGCGTCGCATGGTTCAGGACATCCCAGGCTCCGGCCTGGCGTATTGGAATCTATTTGCTGGAGGCTGGGGGGTTTAGGGTTTAGGGTTCAGGGTTTAGGGTTTAGGGTTTAGGGTGTAGGGTTGAGGGTTTAGGGTTCAGGGTTCAGGGTTTAGGGTTCAGGGTTCAGGGTTTAGGGTTTAGGGTTTAGGGTTTCGGGTTTAGGGTTCCGGGAACCCCCCCCCCACCCCTTGTCGATGCTTTGCTTCAGGCTGTCATCTGTTCTTCCCATCGAGGGGCCATCACACGACACACGCTGGGAGCGTGGATCGGAAAATCCTTTCGCCCCGGCCCTACTATCTAACCCCTCTACCCCCCTATTACCTACCCCCCCTAGACTGCGATATAACACTGAGGGGGTATTTAATATTGGGTGGTGGGGGGGGGGGTTTTGTTGGGTGGAGGGGATTAGCTTTGAAGACGCTCGTCCCGCCTGCCTCCCCCGCCTGCCTCCCTTATGGCTCTCTGGGCGCTTTTGAAGCTGCGGTCCGGTAGATTGAAGGGTTCATTTGGTGTCAATCTCACATCAGATTCTAACAGAATACAGTACCAGTAGATGTTCACTGGAGTTACCCTTCCGTTTCAAGGCTCCACCCGTAAGCTTGAAGCGGTCAAGCGGCACAGGAGAAGTCGTTTACGCCACGGGCTGCGAAGTCTTTGGCCAAAGAGGTCCAGCAGAAGTGCCCGCCGTAGATGGCAGCTTTGTGGCCCACGGTGTTGTACTCCTGACGGAAGGATGCCGAGTCAGAACATCTTTGCAACCAAAATAAGACCCAAACTACCTCTAAGCCCCTGGGGGGCTCTCCTGGCAGTCGACATCGTGGCAGGGGATGTAGGTTTTCAGCCCGAGATTATGTGCAGCCTGGTGCAACGACTGCCTGAGGGAAGTGCCACCGGATTTGGCCTGGTCAGATGGTCAGACGGTGTCTCATGAAATGGGGATGCCCCTTGTCTACCCCAACATGCCACACACACTGGAACCACAAGAAGAGACCCCCCCCCCCCCCCCACTTTGGGAAAAATCTCGGGGGCAGGAGGTCGTTGGAAAACAATTTCGAAACAGCAACTGGCAGCTTGCAGATTTCAGTGGCTTCAGACCTTTGAACTTGTCATTAACATTGTTCGGGCTTCGGGGCAACTGGCGGCCAGAGCTGCAGAAAACGATGGCAGAGGTTGGGGGCAGATGGGGCTCGCCTGATGCATGAAGACCAGCGGGCGCTTCTGCGAGATGTCGGAGTTGACGGCCACGGGTTGGGCAGAGAGGAAGCCGTCGATCAGCCGGTTGATCTTCACGCCCGCCAGTCGAGGATCCCTGGGCTGGTTGCTACGTTGAGTTTGCAGCTCTTGGCATCCTGAAAAATCTTTATGCGCCCTCCCCAAACATCTCCAAACCCTCAAGCAAGCTTAGGCTTAGGCCCGCCTGTAGGTCACTGTAGGTCCTACCGTCCTACGCCCTGAATCACACCTGTGTGAGAATAGAGGTGAAAAAGTTTCGGTGCAGGCAAGGCGTCAGCTTTATGATGCTGTCCTTGATTGGGATCTGCATCTGACGCCTCTCCTCCCGCTCCGCCATCCTCCGCGCCCGTATGGCCCGGCGTTCTTCAAGAACCTTGGGGACCAAAGGAGCCCTAACATTGGGGTCACATACGCTGGACTACTCTAATTCCTATTATGAAGGCAATATGAGCCATAAACCCTTTTAGGGACTATAATTCCTCTTGAGGTATATGAGCCATAAATCCTTCTAGGGTTCACTTCGTCCACAAGGAACCTGCTGGTGCTCCTGGTGCTGGCGGTGCTTCTGCCTCTCCCGGCGCAGGGCCGCTTTGCTGAGAGCCCGCTCCTTTTCCTCAGCCACCTCCTGCGTCTTCGTGGCCTCCGATGCGACCTCGTTCTGCGCCTCGTTGGCGGTCTCTGCCGCCGTCTCCTGAGCCACCTCCGCTGCGGCGTCCGCCACCGTCTCTACTGCCAGCTCCGCCTCTTTTGCTACCTCCTTCGACTCATGTGAAGTCTTGTCCGAAGCCAGATCGGATGCCTTGTCGAAAGCCTTGAAAAGCGCGTGATGCGTGGCGTTGTGACCGTCCGAGTCGGAGATCTTGTGCGAAGTGTTGTGCGAAGTGTTGTGCGTCGTGTTGTGCGCGTTCTTCTGCACGTCCTGCACGGAGGGGCCCAGCTGATCTGCGTGGAGCTCGGCCTTCGCAGTCTTGAAATGTCTTGAAAGCTCCACAACTAGGCATCATTCGCTGAGGTGTGCAAAGGCTTGGATACATTTTGGAGAGACCATCCCCTCCCTCAGAACAAGGATTTCGGGTTTAGGGTTTAGGGTTTAGGGCTTAGGGTTTAGGGCTTAGGGTTTAGAGGGCTTAGGGTTTAGGGTTTAGGGCTTAGGGTTTAGGGTTTAGGGTTTAGGGCTTAGGGTTTAGGGTTTAGGGTTTAGGGGAAGGGTTTAAGGTTTCCACCTCTTTAGAGACTCAGGAGGCCTGCGCCGCAGCCAACAGCGCCACCAGCAGCCGCAGCATGTCGCCGCCCTGGCTCCGCCCAGCCCCTTACTTAGTGAGTTTAGGGCTTTAAGGGTTTGGGGTTTTGAGGGTTTAGGGTTCAGGGTTTAGGGTTTAGGGTTTGGGGTTTGGGGTTTAGGGTGTAGGGTTTAGGGTCTAAACACTTGAAGGCTGGGGGCCCAAGTGGCTTAAGGGCCCGAATAAACGCAGCCTATGGGATATGTATCACTGTACTTGAATAAGGGCCTACTCCGGATCCCTATAAACAAGGGTAAGGGGCCACACTAAGGGCCCATGGTTCCAACCCTAGACCAAACCTGCGGTTCTAGGGATTTAGGGTTTTGGGTTTTCGGACCCTAATGGGTTTTCGGACCCTAAACCCTAAACCTCTCTTTCATGTATAATTTGAATGTTGGGGAGTTACTGGGCAAGGTCACTTTCTTACTGGGCAAGGTCACTTTCTTACTGGGCAAGGTCATTTTTTACTGGCAAGGTCGTTTTTTGCTGGGCAAGGTCGTTCGGTCCAAAAAACGACCTTGCCCAGTAAAAAAAATGACCTTGCCCAGTAACTCGTTTACTGGGCAAGGTAACATTCTTTACTGGGCAAGGTCATTTCGTTAATGGACAAGGTCATTTGTTACTGGGTAAGGTCATTTTTTTGCTGGGCAAGGTGATATTTTACTGGGCAAGGCCGTTCGGCCCAAAAAATGACCTTGCCCAGTAACTCTTTTACTGGGCAAGGTCATTTTTGTTGCTGGGCAAGCCTATTTTTTAATGGGCTGGGCAAGGTCGTTCTATACGTGAAATAGTTTCTTAATGTTATGGGATTCTTGGGTACTTTTCTGGAATAATTTCTTGACTAGTGAATGCTTGGACTTGAGATGCTGAACCTTAAACCCTAAACCCTAAACCCAAAAAACCTCTCCAAGGCAGCTCCTGCTCCCTAAATCCTAAACCCTAAACCCTAAACCCTAAACCCTAAACCCTAAACCCTAAACCCTAAACCCGAGACCCTTAACCTTATACCCTAAACCCTAGCCCTGAAGTCTAAACCTCCCCCTGAACCAGGTTCGCGGGCCTCCACTTGCGAGGCTTCCCTTCGGGAAGTGCTCCGATACGGGCCCGAGATCTGCCAGACTGGCCAAAAGGTCTCAGGGATCGGCGCGGGCCCACAGTTGACCTGAAGAGTTTACAGGGTTTAGGGTGCGGAGCTGCAACTGGTATTGTAGAAAAGAGTTAGTGTTGAGAGTTGGAAGGGTTAATGAACCCGGAAAACATGTTTGGCTCAAGATGGGCTTGAACAGAAAGCCACAAGTTCAAAAAGTAGTGCCTGGGTTCTTAGGGTTTGGTAAGGGTGTGGATTCCTTCCCCCTTTCCTTCCCCCCTGGGTTGCTCTTATCCGTGTTCTCGTTTGTTTCTTGGTTCGATCTGGGGAATATAGGTTCAGGGCGATTAGGGGAGTTGATTTCCTTCCTTGGTTGTCCCCCCGTAGGTTATGAGCCCAAATTAGGTTCCCTGCGGTTAAGTGTTCTTTCAAGGTTTTTGGGATCAAGAAGCAATGCCTTCTCCCAAACGATGGCTCCAGCCTTCCTCGGATGGTGGACAGAATGGTGGAGCTGGAAACGGTGCAGCTGAGTCTCTGGGTGAAAGGACGGTGCTGGAAGAGGTGATGCCTGGCGCTGAAGAACATCTGGAAGAAGCCTTGGTTGCAGAATACTCCAATGTGGGTATAAATCCCAATGTGGATATGGTTAGCAATGCTGAAGCTGAAGGACGTGCTGTTTCTGTATCGCCAAAGCCTGGTGAAAAAAGGAGCTGGGACGCGACTGGTGGTATAGACCGTGAAATGGAGGTGACTGTTTTACGCGTGTTGCACAAACATGGGTATCAGCCGTCTACTTCGACTTCGGGCCGAATGATAGACCAAGGGTCTCAGACCAATCTGAGTGGAGAAGTGCTGCAAGCTGCCAGGAGGCCTCTGAACAAGATTAAAGGGGATCCCTCGGCGAGTTCCCTGGGTGGTGGAAGCGGTTACGAACAGAAGGGCGCGGACAGCTTTGAAGCCGCGCCAACTGCTGAATATGCCATGGGGGAAGAGGAGATCTTACAGATGGAGGCTGAAAGGTTGCGCCAGTTGTCAGAAGAAGAGGATGAGATGCGTCAAGTCTCTGAAAGGGATGGTTTTCGGAAAGATGAGCATCTGATCGAAGCGTGCGATGGGACAACGTGGGAATGGCACTTCCACGAAGATGGGAGACAATATTACTACTGCCTGGATACGCAGGAAAGCAAGTGGACGCTGCCGGATGTAGGGGAAAAGGTGAAAAGCGACAATGTGGTTGGGTCTCCTTCGGGCAATGGGCTGGAAGTGGAGACTGAACTGGGTCCTTCATCGACTACACCGACACCTGAGTCTACGAAGGCAATCCAGGGTAGTGTAAATAGTGTAGGTGAAAAAGATTTTTCCTCTACTATCAGGGATAGCGGTCCTAGGGCTGGTGGTGACGCCCCGACCTCGGGTTCTCCTGATGAAGAGGGGATTTCTGGAAACCGAGCAGACATCGCTGAAGCTCAACATCTGGATCGGGAAGAGATGGAGGCGCTTTCTGAGGGTGTGGCAGCGGTGGAATCGGTGGGTCCAGAAGAAAAAATGCCCAATGTGGAGATCGGAATTGTGTCGGCTGCAGAAGAGCGAGTGGTGGATGTGGTGCCTGTCGTTCAGGAAGATGGCCCTGGAGATTTGGATGACGAAGGGAAAAAGTTGTGCATTACGACTGAGGAGGTCTCTTCGTTTGGTGCCGAGAATTCTGCCATTCAAAGGGAAAAGGAAACTTCTGAAACTGCTGGAGACACGGGTGATCGGAAAGATGAGGCCTGGAGCGCCAATGAAGCGCGGGTCAACGCGCCAGATAGTACCTGGAGTGCAGAAAAAGCACGGGTTGAGGCGCATATGGTGTCACGTTCCGCGGATGACTGCAACAATGGGGCGCAGGTCTCTGTAGCAGCTGACGATGGAGGTTCACAGGTGGACGCACTGGTGCAGCCTGAAGTTAGCAGCGAGGAACGAAATGGCGAAGGCTACACCGGAGCCAATGAGGCAGCTGTGGTCAGCAACAGTGGTGATTCTCTTTTGGAAACCATGGAGCCAAAGGAGCCTGCGGTGGAAGAAAATGTGCCTACCGCGGATGACCAATCCAATAGCCCTGTAGTGGAAGAAAATTTGCCTGCTGCAGAAGGTTTGAAAAAGGACTCCAATGGTGGGTCCACTCCCAGGAAGGGAGAGGTGTTGCCATCTGAAAGCTCGCCGGAAGTCGACACCGAGCGAACTGTAACGGATGAGGCAAAGCCATTGGCTGGAAAAAAGGAAGATCCTGAGCCCTTGGAGCACAAGATGGATGATCTTGTGGGACTCACGTCGGAGCAGGACGAGCAGTGTGACCCAAAGGTGGAAATAAAGGATGTGCCAGGAGCCGATGATACAGAGATGGTTTCTGAAGGGCATGCAAAGAGAGTGCCCCGAGCGGGAGCTTTGGAATCACCTGGGGAACATTGCTATCAGGAGGGAGATGAGATCATTGGTCTAGTGCGCTGCATCAATGGGTATGGAGCCTTTTTGGACCATGGTGATATGAATGTATTGGTTCCTGCAGAAGGGAACAATGTACATCAGTTCAAATTTGGTGATACTGTCAATGGAACAGTGAAACGAGTGGAAGATGACGGTACCATAATCTTGGACACCTTTCTGGTTTTGGAAGAGGACGAGGAGGATTCCTCTTCAACGCTGCGCAAATGGAAAGACAGCGGCTGGGGTACATGGTGGACAGGCTCATGGCAGACTGGTCAATGGTACAAAGGTTCCGATGGTCAATGCGACTGGAAGTCGGAAGAACAGCAGTCTCGCGAGTGGTTTGCCGAGTCAAAAGCATCCTCTAAGGAACAAGAGGAGGCTGAGCAGAAACAGCTCTATGGAGAAAAGATCTATCGAAATCCCCTGGAAGATGAAACAATAGATAATGACTATGTGGGCAAAATCACGGGGATGTTGCTGAGTCGTCCAATGGACGTGATTATGGAGTGTATCGCAGATCATACATTCCTGAACGTTGAGGCTCGGAGCGCATACAACATCTTGCTAAGTGATGGTTGGAAGCCTGAGGAGACAGACAGTGCAGGTTCGGAAAAAACAACCACTTTTTCCCGGAAGCAGTACCACAACGCGCTCTACGAACTGGCACGCAAGAAAAGAAGATTTAGTGGACCAGTCGTGGGTGAAACGGTGGCAATGTTGCTGAGCAAAGGGAAAGATGAGCTTTGGAACGAGCTGTGGTTGGATACCAAGCGATTTCTGCAAGAGCTTGATGGTGCAATCGAGGAGATGAGTAAGAGGGAAAACAGGCCAATGGAAGCCTACATGGATCCTGATCAGTACAAAAAGGCTCACACGACTCCGAAGACTGTGACACCTGGATACAGCAAGCTGTGCAAGTTCTTCAATCAAGGGAGGTGTCGAAATGGAGATGGGTGTTCCTATGAACATCGTCGTTATGGTGAAGGGTGGCCTGAAGGAGAGCCAACTGAGCCAAAGAACAGCCAAAAAACTGGTGACGAGGATGGGGACATCGGTGGCCCTCCAACTGATGAAGGTACAGTGGATGAGGTGCAGCAGGAGCGGGAGGATTCGGCCTTCCGTGCCCAGTACAACTATGGCAAAGGGACATCAAAAGGTGAGCCTACGCTGGGTGAAACGAAGAAACGGCTGTGTCTGTATTACAATCAAGGTGGTTGTAAATATGGGACTGCGTGCAGGTATCTCCACGACGATGACATGGCATTGGAAGGGACTTGGGAGCCTGGCAAATCTTGGGACAATGCTTCCAGGAAGGCACTAAGGGACGCGGGGTTCCACCATTGCTGTTTCGACTACTATCTCAAAGGGAGATGTCGTGTGCGATTTGGCTGCAAGTATTCTCACGAAGAGATGTCTGAAGACCGGCTGACCCAGTTGAAGCATTTGGTGAATGTGGCAAACCATGTGTCATTTCAAAGGGGAAGGGGATTGGAGATTCCCGACAGGAACGCTTTTCAACCACCGGTAAGTGGGGGAGCAGAATCTTCGTCCTCCTCGGCACCAAAAGCGCTGCAAATGACCAATGTGTCACAAAAAGATGGTGAAAAGGGTATTCTGGATGAAAAAGAAGCTGATGAACAAAAGAATTCGGTGGCTGAGTCCACTGGTACTCTGCTTCAAGATCCAGAGGAGCCAATTGAAAATTGGATGGCTCGCAATAAACACCTTTGGGTGTATACCCCTCATGTACGTGAGGTGATGATTACTCTTGGTGTGAACACCGTGTCGGACCTGCAGGAGTTCATCTTTGTGGAAGATCTGCTTGAAAAAGGGATCAACAAGGTGACAGCATGCAAAATCCTACGATTGGTGGGAGGCGTCCGATATCGACCGGAGGGACCGGAAAAAGCAGTTCCTTCCGATGCATCTGTACGGGTACAACAATCTTCTGGAAGCAAGGAAGCTGGAAGAGAGGCGGTGAGAACCCTCACTCAGATGCGTGAAGCTGAAGGCTCCGGTGCAAAAACGATGCCGAGAGGCTCCTATCGGGAGCTTTTTGATAAGGTCAAGTACCGTGACGCTTGGACGCTTGCGCAGAGGTCTCCACTGTGCGTACAGAAGCTGAAGTTGGTGGGAGTTGGAATGCCACCGGTGAACCCACCAACAAAAAAGTATCGGTCAATATCAAACCCTGTGAAAAGGGGAAGGCCCTTGCTGGACAAAAAACAGGTGCGACAGGTGCCACGCTCTCGTTCACAGCGACGAGCGCAACCGGCGGAAGTGGTGGAGAAACCAAAACCACTGGAACTGAAGCCTCGTGGTGGGTTGTCGTATCGGTTCAGCAGAGCGTGGGCAGATGTGGTGGACGATGATGATCAGGCGGAGGCTTTGGTTTCTTATGCCGATTCCTCAAGCGATTCAAGCGAGGAAGAGACCAATGCTGTGCAACGCATGCGGGAAATCCTTTTGCAAGAAAGGGATTCACAGAGAACTGCGATTCGTGGCAATGTTCCGATGGGTGGTTCTTCCGGCCCCAATGACGGGCAGAAAAAATCGGTTCACCTTGGCGAAGAACGCGACAAAGCGTCGCGGGGGGAGACCCGCCAAGAAGTGACTTCTCAAGTTTTTTCGCTACCACAACCTTCTCGTCGAACTGAACAGTCTCAAAAAAGAGCAAGGGATGGCTCAGTTATAGTTGGTTCGCTGGCGGTGGGCTCCACGGATGAGGTTTTACCTGGGCAAGGTGTTGCTGGACAGGTGAATGTATCTGAAGGCGCTCAAGTTCTTCCTGGGCAAGAAGTGGCTGGACAGGAGACGGCGCTGGAAGGAGCAGTGCAAATTCCTGGCGAGGAGACTGACCAAAACGAAGGAGAAGGTGGGAGCAATGAACTCCGTGGTGATGGTGCGAAGACATTGGATGTTCGTCCGGTGAAGAATGTTCCTCAGCAATTGCTGGTTAAAGGTCTTCTGAATCGGATTTATTGGAAGGTTGCTGTCGGCAAGTTGCCTGTGGGGCACAAGGACTATCAGAAGGGATCCAATAAAATGGATCGAAACTTGGTTATTAGCATGTCATCTGAAGGTGCAAGCGAACAGGATTTGAACCTGGCATTGGAAGATGATACTGATCAGAGAATGGATGATGGTGCATTGGTGGTCATGGCATATGACCCTGGTACACTGATTCAGTCGGCGACAACTATGTGGGTTATGCGTCGTGGGTTGGCAGATCGTGCTCTCTGGTCGGCAATAGCGACTGCGGCACAGAGAATATGTGCTGAAATGGTTCAAGTGGATGAACTGAATGCCCAGTTGAATACTGGGAGACTCCTTTTTGAAAGGAGAGATCAAGGACACTACGGTGATTTGCATCATTCGTTCCATGAAGATCCGTGCTTGCCGGTGGTGGGAAATTATCCTCTTTCGGTGATGGGTGCGCTGCTTTCTCCTGGCCTGGAAAAGGAATTCAGAAATACTGAAAAGTTTGGAACTGCTATGGAGGCAATAGCCTATGATTGGAGTCGCAGTCCAGGCATGGAAGTTCATGTGGAACTTATGGCAAGGGTAGCCAATCTGGTCGCTCCATTCCTTAGACTAGGAGGCCAAGGGACAGTGGTGAATTCCGAATTTCTCTGGCAGCACGGGAGGGACCAAATGATGGAGTTCCTTCAGGCGGCGACCTGCGCTGATCAATTGGAGGTTCTCTGGAGAAGAATGGACGACGATGCTGATGAGGAAGTGGATCCTACAGGAATGGTGCTGGAGATCCCCGATCAACAAGATGCGGTACTAGATCAAGGGAACAATGAATCCCTTATTCCCATTGAAGATGCTGGAGGTGAGACACTTGGTGACACTGGAAGGGATGGCAAAGCGCCAGAAGTCTCTCCGGAAGAGGAGACATCCAGTGGGTCGTCAAGACTGGCGGGCACAAGGATTTTCTTGTGGTCAGTGTACTCTCGCGTTGCTTCCAATTTCTCTACGCAGGACCGCACTACTGGTAAGATCTTTGACAGCACAAAGGGGTATCCTGGTGAAGGACCAAACAATGGTGACAATCCTTCCTCTAAGAGGAACTTACCCTGGATCTCTGAAGACTACCTCGACGAAGTGGTGTCAAAAAAGATGGAAAGGTCTTCAGATATGGATGGGTTGGATGGGTTTGTTCCGGGAAGTGAGGGATCGTTGGAAAAGGTAGAGGTGGAGAATGTTACTGCCTCTAAAATTCTTATGGCTCTTTGGAAAAAGGGATATAGAGCTGGGTATAGGAGGTTGTGTCGTTTGAACGTATCTGGATGCAAGGTTGGAGCAATGAAGCGTCCAATCAAAAGGGTGCAGAAGATCGGCACTAGGAAAGCCTTCATGAAGAAGTTCAATGTTTTTGGATCGTCTCAGCGTGGCTCAGGAGCTGGCGGAAAACCAATCATGAAGGTGGTAGGACCAAGGCCAGGTTTTCCAGCTGTACTCCAAGCATCAAGTACTGATAGCACCTTGGGTGAAGGGAGCAGTTCTCAGGCACATGGCAATGTTCATGTAGAGCAGAATCGCCCTATGGACCGGTACGAGGCGGAGCGCTTGGAGAAGAGGAAGAAAGGCTTCTGCTATTGGTTCAGTAAGGGAAAAGATCGCTGCAAATTTGGTGAAGACTGCAAATTCATCCATTCAGAAGATGATGTGGTGCTGCATTCGTATTGGTGCAAATACTATGTGGCGGGGAGACCCTGTTTCGCTGGAAAGAAGTGTGCGTTCTCGCATGATGCAACTGGTGTGAGGTGCATTCAGTTTGCTCAGTCTGGGAAGTGTCGTTATGGTGACAGGTGTGTTTTTGAGCATGGTGATCCGCTGAATGAACAGAGGCCAAGGTCTCCAAGGACGCCCCCAAGGGATGGTCCAAGGAGAAGTTCTGGTGCAAAAGGTGGAGAAAAGGAGATCTCTCCTGAACAGTTCGATGATGGTGAGGAGTATTCCATGACTTATGACGATGACACCAAAATGTCGGAACTGTTGATGGAAGCGATTTCATTTCTGTCCAATGGCAAAACAGATTTGGCTCGAGCAGAGGCGGACCCATTGTTCAAACTCCTGAAGTTCAATGGAGATACTGACCAGATGGATAGAGAATGGGTTTCGTGGACCACCGATATGTTGTCCGTGCTGGAACTTCACGAAGTAGTGAAGTCGTATGAGGTTTCGCTCGAGGAGGTGGAAGAATGGGTCAATGACCTGAGGATATGGTTCGAGCGAGCCAACGTGGAAGAAGAAAAAGATCCCAAAAGGGGCAAGAAGAGGTCCCTAGAAAGGGAGTCCAGCAAGGATATTCCTGCCGAAAAGGAGGTGGTTGAGACTTCTGAGACGGAGGTTGCCGTTGAGGAGGAGGCAAAAAAGGTTAAAAAGAAGAGGAAAACTGCAGTTATCGAAGATCCTTACACTCTCCTGGTTCCAAAGCCGAAGAAGATGCCGGCGACCATTGAGAAGAGTGGATCATCATCCAATGCGGCGGTTTCTGCAGGGGAAAAAGCCTCGAAAATGCGCACAAAGTCAAACGTCGGTGGAAAGGCGAAGAAGAAGGAGAAAAGTCAGAGTCCCAAAAAGGGAGAAGTGGTGGTGGTGAAAGGTCCTGAGGAAAAGGATCGTCCTCCTGATGTGGATGCGCAAGCGTCTACAGCTGTGAGTGCAGAGCTGGGTCAATCTTGCCAAGCGATTGAGGACGCAAAGAGAGAAGGATTGGTATCCTCAATTCAAAGGTGTGTGCAGGATCCTGTTCTTGCAGTTTCGGACCTGGAGTATATTCTGCTGCAACTTCACCTCAGTATTGCAAACCATCGGAAGAAAAAGTGACTGGATGGTATGGATGAAGGGATGGTTTTTCTCTTTCTGGAGACAGGTGCGCTGGATCGGCCAATGTGCTGAAAATGTGGTGGTTACTATTAAGGGTATGGAAATCCCTGATAGTAGAAGTTAGTAGTTTTTCACGTAGCGAAGACCACGGTTTGTGGTGAAGAAGGCCGAAGAGTCTTCAATGATAAGAGGATCAAGGTGGAAAAAAGATTCTCTATGGTTAGTGGATTTAGCCAATGTGCTATAATTTCGTCCTGGTAGACGTAAAACCATATTGTGCATTTCAAGCAGCTGGCTGCTGCCCTAATGGCAGTTTTTGGCCAAAGGTCTGCACCTCCAATGTGTCCTAGGAAATCCTAGGACAGGGGGAGTGCGGAGCTGCAACTGGTATTGTAGAAAAGAGTTAGTGTTGAGAGTTGGAAGGGTTAATGAACCCGGAAAACATGTTTGGCTCAAGATGGGCTTGAACAGAAAGCCACAAGTTCAAAAAGTAGTGCCTGGGTTCTTAGGGTTTGGTAAGGGTGTGGATTCCTTCCCCCTTTCCTTCCCCCCTGGGTTGCTCTTATCCGTGTTCTCGTTTGT
This sequence comes from Symbiodinium natans, assembly GCA_905221605.1. Taxonomy (NCBI): domain Eukaryota; class Dinophyceae; order Suessiales; family Symbiodiniaceae; genus Symbiodinium; species Symbiodinium natans. The sequence continues at coordinate 493,588 of CAJNDS010000713.1, read as the reverse complement.
TTCTTGGTTCGATCTGGGGAATATAGGTTCAGGGCGATTAGGGGAGTTGATTTCCTTCCTTGGTTGTCCCCCCGTATAGGGTTTAGGGTTTAGGGTTTAGGGTTTAGGGTTTAGGGTTTAGGGTTTAGGGTTTAGGGTTCAGGGTTTAGGGTTTAGGGTTTAGGGGAAGGGTTTGGGGGTTTGGTGTTCAGGGTTTGGGGGGTTTGGGGGCGCTTGTTTTGCGACTGCCTCTTTTCTTCTTTTGGCGCTTGAAGGCTTCAGGCCTGCACGTCAATCTGTTACACCCTAAACCTTAACCCTCAACCCTAAATGGTAAACCCTAAACCCTTGTTGCATTGCCAGGGAACTATGCTGTCTGGTCGTTTCGGACTTGTTGGAGTTGAGGGTTTTGGGGGGGTGCGGGGGGCGGGGGGGGGGGGGGGGGG